>JAVJIF010019098.1:0-59185 GCA_038442645.1 Agave tequilana | reverse complement strand
ATATTTTATAAATCTGACATTTTCGTAACTACCACAATATTTGCAGACTGCTTGGACAATATTTCATGCAATTTTTAATGAACTACGACCATGGTCGGTCTTGATACTCAAAAATACTTTATTCTCAATTTACATTATAACTGCGACCAAGGTCGCAGTAAAACATTATATTCAGATATTATTAAAATATATTAGCAGTGCGATCTTGATCGCAATCCTAGTATAAACCAACTTTCAATTCTATATCACGGTATGACCCTAGTTGTACACCTTAAAATCCTGTCAACCGTAATGCAAAAAAATCTTAATCGCAGTCCTTACTAAATAGTAGTAAAATTCAAGCGGATAAAGAACAAAACATGCATAGAAATAATAGAGAAAAACATGCCATCGTTAAGCACTTCAACCATAATCGCAGTGCTTATTCGCATGCCACATGTAACAGAATTTTGAACGTTTATAAAATGCAACGAGAGGTCACAGTCCTAGCAACAATCAGATCTAACAATGTATATTAGCCATGCGACCGTTCGAGCAGTCCGCTTATATCATAAATTATAAAATACTATATTAATTACTTCAGCCTTATTGTAGTAATTAATATCCTATCTACCATGATACAGCAACAGTCTCAAAAAAGAGGTGCACTAAAATTAATCTCGATAAATGAAAGATGTGCACCATACGAAATTTAAATATATAGAAAAAATATTCTATAAAAAAACTAATTTGTAGTTCACATCATAAACTTCTAAAAAATGGTACTCTTGGATTCTCCGGTCATAATTGCTTCAATTAAATATTTAATTTTTTATCTCTTCTTTAAATACACAATCATCACCTCTAATATTTATTATTACTATTCGCGTCGTTTCACAGTATCGGCCTTTTTGTAGTACCTGTAAGTAATATATTTTAAAGATCTCATATCTAAAAAAATATTTGTGCTCTTCTTTTCAATTTGATTTCTAAAACTTCCTGAAATAATTTATTCTTGAATCATGTCTTTCTTATCTTCTTCCTCAGAACACTCAGATTTCAACTCAATCATTCTCCCACCGGTCCTTTTCTTCAGGGGATACTAGTGATCTGATGGCAGCCTAAACTTTTCTCCTTTTGACTATCTCACTACATCAAATAATGTTGCTTCTGATCCTCCCCCTCAAGAGGATGATCAAGTTTTCATGGGGCCTACCGAGGAACTTATTTCCCTGCCACTGTACAAAAATATACTTGATGAAAGCATATCCTCTAATGCTGAAGGCACGCTTTCTTTGAGCATATCCTTTGAAGATTCTTCTCGATACGAATTGGAAGAAGAGATTGATACAGACGATCCCATTTTGAGAGTTTATCAACGAACCAAAGTACCCTCAAAAAGAAGAAGAAAGCGAAGAGGACAGCGAGCCGGTCGACGAGGGAGAAGATGAGGAAAGAAATAATGAAGAGAAAGACGAGGAGAATGAAGACGGCGAATCTACTTATGATGGTAATGATGACGGGGACTAGGATTTAAGAGCTTTAATGCTTTTTTTTTTGTAAGGTCTCTTTCTGAACATATTATATATAAATAAAATTTACTTCTATCTGAAAATGATCTTTCATATTTTTAAAATACATCTAAAGTATGTTTCTTTCATGCATTTTAATTCACAGTGATCACAGGACTTTGAGTATTTTATGAAAACTGCTACCATGATTGCGGACCTAATGCATTGCCCACAAATGTTGTTATCATACGATAAGAAATATAATCATTTACTACAGAATAATGTAAATTTTTTTATTAAGAAGTTAACTATGATCGCATTATGTGATTATAATGAAAAGTTATTAGTTTTGCATCTCAACTACGACCATGGTCACCGTACTCGGTTAATAATTACTCTTAACTAAAAAACTGTGACTATGATCGTAGTCCATAATTAACTATATTGATACATGAAACTGCGACCATGGTCGTAGTCATGACAAATAGTTTGATCACTGCACATTCGATCAAGTTAAAAATCGCGATCACGGTTACAGTCCAAAGTTAACTAAATCGACGGTTGATAGCGATCATGATCACAATCCTTTTAAATCAGTATATTTCACTGTATATCACAAATTAAAGAAACTACGAGTATAGTCGCAATGTGTAACATAAATATAAAGTTATTCTCGTGCGTGAAAAAGAGACAACAACCGTTGTAAAAAACAAATATATAAAATTATAAGTAAACTGCGACTATAGTCGTAGTCCTTATTCACCATTTTTACTTTTAACCTAGAAAAAACTCATTCACAACATGTATCTTTAAGCACTGCGACCATAGTCATGGTCCTTATTCATATGCCACATGTAACATAATTTTAATCATTTAAATGTGGCATGCGAATAAGTAAACTGCGACTATGGTCACAATCAGTAAAATTCTTACAGATCATATCATAAATTTTTGCAAAAAGAATTTATTTGTATATCAATTAAGCACAAAAAAATGACATGTTTATGTGTACTACATGATATAATCTTAATATAATTGTAGACTGCGACTAAGGTCGCTTTTAAAATAATTGAGAAATTATTTTATTGATCACTACGAGCTTAGTCGCATTCTTGAAAACCATAATATCTGCGTATTAAAAAAATAATAAAAAGTAATCAAATTTGATTCGTTCGTTGATGAAGTGCACTTGAAGAGACCTGATTCATATTCAATTGGAGAGAAAAGTGGGCGGGGCCAGCAGCGATATGGGTTGCCGGATATGAATTATAATTGGGGGCTCGACATAAAAAATGACAGGGTGAGAGAGATCTAATACATGTATATAAAAGATTACCTAGTAGGGTCTTTAGTAATTTTGTTTATTTTTAAAAGCAAAAAAATATCCAGTTTTGTGGCACATATTACGCCACATCACCGCCGGTTGAGAGACACACTCAGCAGTCGGCTGATATACATTTTTCTGCATTTATATATATTTATAATTGAAATATTTTACTAATATATGGATATATATTTATAATTATTTTTGAATAATTTATGTGTAACAATAGTAGAAATATCTGGCCATTTTCGTTAAAACGGCAAAGTAGAAGTGAACAAATATTTAGTAAAATATTTCAATAAAATATAAAAAAGAAATAACAAAAAATAGAAATTTTTTAAAGAGTTGAAAAATAAATAATTAATAAAAAAGGATAAAGTAAAAATATGAAGAAAATTAAAAATCTCAAAAAAAAGAAAAATATAGGAAAAGAAAAATGAAACAAAATAATCATGAGAAAGTAAAAAACAAATCTACAAAAAAAAGAGAGAAAGAATTAAACAATGTAGTTGCATTATAAAAACAGAGAAGATAAATTTAAAAAGAAAAGAAAAGATCAGAAAAATAAAAAAATAAAATAAGAAAATCTATGTAGAAGAAAAATAATAATGAAAAATAAAAGAATCTTAAGAAAAAAAGAAAGAATAAGAATATTAAAAAAATGAGATGTAAAAGAATAAATATATAAATAAATAGAAAAACATACAAAAAAAATAGAATAAAGGATATAAAAATAAATGAGAAATTATGATAGAACAAACTCAACTTTGTAGTAAAGAAAAAGAAACAATCATAAGGAGAATAAAAAAAGGATGAAACTAAAAGACATCAAAACCAAATAATAGGACAAAATCATAAAAAATACATATACTTAAAACAATAAAGAATATCGGGAAATAATCCTGAGAAGTGAAGAAGAAAGAAAAGAATGGGAAAAATCTAGAAAAAAGTAACTAAAATAGAATAAAGATGGGAAAATACTTAGAGCAAAAAAAGAAAAAATAGGAAAATTTCACTACAGCCACGTACTTTCCTTCATAATTAGGAAAAAAACCCCACTCCTTATTTTTATTCGCTACAGCCTCATCAACGTCAGTATAAATTGATTAATCCCAACTATTGCTTCTTTATTTATTTTCATTTGCTCTTTTACCCTTACCCATCGCCCTTGATGTTGCTCTCCCCTCAACCCTGATCCCGACGTAGAGTAATTCGCGGGTCTACTTGCACGGTCAGGTCATCGTGAGGGTTAGATGGGACGAGGAGCCCATCCCACAGGTCTCTAGGTGCTGAGCCTCCAGACTAAGTTTTTTGGAATCGACCTTTACAGATCTCAATTGTTTATGCTCATGATGAGTTTTGTTTGTGATTGATGCGCTTTTAGATCTGAAAAGTATGGGCATCATTAGATGTCGGTTAACAAGAGTCTACTGATGATGGCGAAGCTGATATGAGAATGCGACTCATGATCACAGTCATATGTGAAGACTGCGACTATGGTCGCAATCCTTTATTACAAGACTATGACTATGGTCCCACTCCTTTTATTAATTGAAAATTAGGGCACTTTGCGAGGACGCGATCATTGTCGTAATCCCAATATAGGCTGAGAAATTGTATTTTTATGAAGACTGCGATCATGGTCGCTGTCCTAATAAAGACTCAATAACAAGACATTTTGTGAGGATTGCGATCATGATCATAGTCCTAATAAAGAGAACTGTGATTATGGTCGTAGTCCTATAAAGTCTCAGAACATGCATTTTTTGTGAAAACTGCGATCATGATCACAGTCCTAATAAAGAGGACTGCGATCATAATTTCAGTCCTATGAAGACTAAAAAACATGATATTTTGTGAGGACTACGACTAATAAAGACTCATAAATAGGGCCGTATTTTCAAAGTGGTCCGCTTTATTCGAAGCGATTACTGTGGGGCATTTGCGTCTTTCGCCGCTGAGAAGCGCTTCTGCGTTTAACACATGAGCGCACCTGATTGGTTGAAAAAAAGAGAGGTGGTTGTAACGAATTGAATTATGAAGTTGAGTTTTTTTCTTAATTATGATTTGACATAATGGGGCTGTAGCGAAATTCCCTAAAAAATATACTTGAATTATAATACTAAAGATGAAATCTGGTAAATGAAGATTTATGAATGGTATAAAATATCTAAAATGGGAAAATAAAAAAAGGATTGAAAAAAAAGTTAAAACATAGAATAAAATTATAAACTACATTTTAATGTGAATCAGGTGTATGACCTATCGAACCTTATGCAAACTTGTAAACCAACATTAAACAATTAAATTTTATACTCAATATTGAAATAGAAAAAAACAATGAAAGGAAACACCTATAAACTAAGCAAAGACATACGTAATTTTACATGAGAGAATTTGAGAACAAGATAACCAAAAGAATAGTAACATTTGATTGATTCTTGAAATGTTGACTTTTCGCTTCTTCTTCGTTGTAGAAAAAAGAGGAAGTAAAAATAGAATAAGAAATAAAAAAGAATAAAAAAGAAAAATCATGAAAAGAATCAAATAAAATTTATAAAGTAAGGAAAAAACTTTAAGAAAAAAAAAAAATATAGAAAAAAGAATGAGCAAAATCGAAGAAGAGGAAAAATCTTCGTAAAAGAATTGGAAAAAGAGAAGCATATAATCAATTTGAAAAAAGGAAAACCTGATTAATCAGGACAAAAAAGTAGTTAGGGAGGCAAAAAATTTCGTAACTTGAGAGTTTCAATTCAGAAAAAAAATAGAGAAAAAATTCACATAATTTGATAATTCCAATTATATTAGGACATTTTTTGTTTGGGGGGGGGGGGGGGGGGGGGGGGTTTCCATAATTTAAGTATTCTAATTACATATTATATAGTTTAAGAGTTTTGAAAATTCTAATTAATTATTGTCACGCCCCGCAATCATAATACTCAGATAAAATTCAAACCATATTAGAACGATTGGAAGAAAGAATTAAAGAAAGGGGTTTTCATAATTTGAGAGCTATAATTATATTAGAACATTAAAAATTAAAAGAAAACTAGTTACTAAAATATAAAATGATAGGAAAAAATACGGGGGACAGAAGGGGGGGGGGGGGCAAAAAAGTAGGGGCAAAAAACGTACACCTGCTTTATACTATTTGTTTTTAGAGTAGTTGCAGATTGTAGTAGATGATAGAATGTAAATTGTGTAGATTGCATAATAAGGGCGTGTTTGTTTCGAGGAAAAGGGAGGAAAGTGTACAAATGAGTAAACGCTTTTCCCATTTTCACTGTTTGTTTCAGCGATAAAGTGCAAGTGAGATTTGCATTCCACTTGCACTTTTTCCAATTTCATTTTCAACTTTTACATTCTCATTTTTTCACTTGTAGGATGCCAAGTAGAATTTTAATATTTGATATTAAAATATTAATACTTAATATTGTGATTGATATTATTTTAAAATTAATTTAATTTTAAATATTTTTAAAAATATTTCAATAATTAATTAATAATTAATATTTTAATATTTATGTTTTTAAATAGGAAAATTTTGCTACAACCACCTACTTCCTTCATAATTAAAAAAAAACTCAGCTTCATAATTTTGTTCGATACAGCCTCATCCACGTCAGTATAAACTGATTCCTCCTATCCACCAATTCTTCATATATTTTATTTTCACTTTTACCCTTCCCCATTACCTTCAATGTTGATCTCTCCTCAACTTTGACTTCGACGCAGAGTTATTTGTGGGTTGACCTGCACGGTCAGATAGCCGTGGGTGTAAAAAGGGGACGGCGAGCCCCTCCCAAGGTTGGGGGCGGAGCTGTGGGAATTTTTTTTAGAATCGACCTTTTGTAAATCTCATTTGTTCGTGCTCGCGATGAATTTATTTGTGTTTAGATCTGACATTGGGGATCATTCGATGTTAGTGGGCATGAGTCTGTAGATGATGGTTGTAACGCCCCGATCCCACGGATACGGAGACGTCACTGCGACGTATATACGTAGGTCAGAAAATGCCCCCACGCATATACGCTAAGCAATAAGTACAACAAGAATCAGAGTACACGACAAAGCGTGATATCCATACATATGCAAACATAAAAGTACAAGTACAAGTCATCACAAAATATGATAAAATATTACACATTACATGTATCTTTTATCACAACCAAGTTCAAAAGCAAAAGATACAATATAAACACAAAATGCTCACGAGTAGGATGAAGATCCCGTGAGTCAAAAAGAGAGATCTGGCACAAGGACTGGAGCTAATCGGCCTGCTCACTAAAGAAAGCTCGATCTTCTGTGGATGGCTCCACTTCGATCCAAGCTTCGGAACCTGAACATACAAATCCAAGGGAGTCAGGACCTCCCAACAATGAACAGGCTACAGCCAAATGGCTAGGAGAACAAGAATATGAGAGTTAGAACAGTATAATGAATACCAATCAACAAGTAATGGAAGCATAAAGAGTAAAAGTCAGAATACAATAAATCCACAGTTAGAGTCTATTATTATTATTACTTGTCTCACTGTGATATCTAGCTATGTGACCCAGCGTCCCAGCGCACATAGATCCATATCCTAGTAAAGCAAGGTTGTTATTGGAAACCAGCGGTTGTATCGACGAACTATGTTTACAGTGGATCCCGTACATGCCCGGGATAACGGTCCAGGATTGTTCGTTGCTTGGTGACGGAAGCCAGCCGCTAGGCTAACAGGAGGGACTTATGTATGCCCTTTATCATGATAGTATTCAGGAAGAGGGAGCAAGCACTCCCCTCGGTCCCCTGGTGGCCCACAGGTCAGACCGGAACATGAGTTGCACAACATTCCTAAAACCACTGTAAACACGAAACATATCGATATATCCGCATGTTTTCCCCCGACCCAATATAAGTTGGTCCATTTTATACAAAAGTCAAGTGTATCATGCTTGTTCAAATGATGGCATGATAAGTGGTGATATCCATTTATTAACAAGTTATGGAATGAGACTACACAATGATAAGTCATGAAGTGGAAATAATAATAACAAGTCATGGTGTAATATGAAGTAAGATCCATCAAGTAACATGTCATGAGGTATCAGTCATGAAGCACAAGTAACAATAATACATAGCACATGAACCAATGATAAGATCCAAATTCAGAAAAGAAATCAACTATAACAAACAGTCAGAATTAGTTGACTAGGTGGGAGGGTTAGTCGACTAATAGGGGTCTCTAGTCGACTAACAGTCTGAATTAGTCGACTAAAACTGGGTTCCAGAGAGTTGAGATTCTGTTTCAGGGAAAGTTAGTCGACTAGGGAAAAAGGGTAGTCGACTAACAGTGACTACAAGTCGACTAACAGATACTTAAGTCGACTAAATCTGGGATACAGAGAGTTGATGTTGTATTTCAGGAAAAAGTAGTCGACTAGGGAGGAAAGGTTAGTCGACTAGTCGACTAATCGTGGTTTATAGTCGACTAACAGTCTAGATTAGTCGACTAAAACTGTGTTCCAGAAAAGGTTACGTTTCAAAACAGATGGGTTAGTCGACTAATACCTAGGTCAAGTCGACTAATCGTCTAGAAACAGAATACAGAACAGATTTCCTGATGGTTGTGTTTGATGGTCCAAAAATATGATTTTGAAGATGTAAATATACAGGATATGAGAACACAAGTGTGCTAGGAATTAGACAAGTCTTGGTGAGTAAAAATACTCACTTTGAACGGTTAAATCGAGGCTTTACGAGTTCCGAGAAGATCGTAGTCGACGATATCACCAACTTGATCCTTGGCGATATTGCGGGCGATCCCAATCCAAAGAAGTGGTGGTTGCTTGAGATGGAGAAGATGACCTAGGTGATGTTTGGAGTTAGGGTTTGAGTTGAGACGAAGGAGGATTTGGTGAGGGTGAGGTTTCTCTTGTGGAAGGAAGTAAAAAGAAAAGAAGTGTAAAGGAAATGTTTAAATAGGTTTTGATTTTGTAAAGGAGATGCAATTTATGTAGAAGAGAGGGGGCTTTGTGTAAATAGGGGAGGGGATGAGTGTCCCTCTTCTTAGCCACTTGGCCGGCCATGGGAGAGAGAGAGAGAGACATTAATGTTGGTCCAAGGTTACAATCACCCTTGTTTAGTGTATTTTGATGATTACAAAACATATTAGTTATTTGTACTAATAACAATTGTTGTTTAAGTGTGTTTCAGGTTTATCATCACACTAGAAGTACTCTCACTCAAATACAAGGTTCTTGGACTCAAGACAATTCTATTTGGGCTCAAGTTGCAAATATTGAAGATCAAGTGAAGATAGCCCACCTTGAAGAATAGCCTTGAAGTTTTTTAGCAAGTTTGTAAGTTTAGAATGTTAAAGTTTGAATATAGGAAATTTGGCTCTAGGATTTGCACACACACTTGTTTCATGTATTTCCTATGTTTGAAAAACTTGTTTAAAAACATGTACCAAAGCTTTAGTTTATGCCTTAGTTTATATATACATGTACCAAAGCTTTATATCTTGAAAAACTTGTTTAAAACATGTATATAAACTATTTTCTGCATAATACTTAGCTATAGGTATTTTCAAAATGTTTTTACAAAAATTCCATCTTCAAAAACAGCCCAGTTTTCAGCCTCAGGCAACATCGGTCGACCGGCCCGGTCGACCGGCGTTGTGCCTGGACATGCACTGTTTGTGCATGTCCGTCGGTCGACCGGACCGGTCGACCGACAGAGAGCCTTCTGCTCTCGGGAAATTTCGGTCGACCGGACCGGTCGACCGGAAGAAGGAAACTGTGTTTCCTCCTTTTTGGTCGGTCGACCGGACCGGTCGACCGGGAGCCAACGGCTATATCCAGCTAGGCTGGCGGTCGACCGGACCGGTCGACCGCCAAGCCTGCAACACAGCAACGGCTCTTTCCTCTTTGGGATTTTCTGAAAAACTGTTTCTTTTTCTGTTTTAGCAGATTTTTGGAGAGTGGTTGGGGAGCTTTTGCAGGTTGAATTAGGTGAAAAGAAATTGTTTTTAACCTATTTTCTAACCCTATAAATAGAGGATAAGTCTCTCTTCCTCATCACTTAGAAAAATCCTCAAGTTTTGTTGTTTTCAAAAGAGAAAAGAAAAATTGTTTTAAGCCTTCAATTCCTACTCTTTCAAGATTGTTTTTCAGTTGTGTTTGATTCTCTATATCACTCTACAACTGAAGTTTTCTCACCACACTTCATAGAGCCAAAAATTCTATACTCTTTCTATAGTGAAGTTGTAATTGAAGTGAGAGTGTTTGTAAAAGAAATTGAGAAAAAGTGTAGTGATCAAGTTGTGATCACTTTGTTCTTGTAATTCCTTCTTGTGGAGCAACCTCTTCGGTAGAGGTCTTTTGTAATCGGTGGAGCTCGGTGCTCGGTCTTCGGTAGACCCAATTGTAAAGGCATCCTCGGTGGATAGTGGAAACCCTTCACGGAGGTGAAGGCGGGGATTAGAGCAAGTGTGCTCAAACCTCGAAACAAATCATCTTTTTTGCGATTGCCTTTGCGTTCTTCTTGCTTTTAATTTCTATTGCTTTATATTGCCTTGAATTAATTGCTTGAGAACTAACCCTCTACTTGTGGAATCTTGTGTTGTTTACCTTACTTGCTATACTTGTTGTTTTACATTGTGAGCATTTCATCTTCATCATCATAATTGGCATTGATCGATCACACCTCAATACAACACGGTTGCATTACGCACCTCTAACCCATTTAAGGGGAATTGGGAGGAAGGAGTTCAGAACCTCGCAAGGGGTATTCGGCTCTTAGTCGTGTTTTGAGAGATCGTTGCATCACTCATTTAATTAAAGTTTAAAAAGATCACTAGATTAGCATTCACACCTATTCACCCCCCCTCTAGGTGTTTTTCAATTGGTATCAGAGCTTGGACTCTAGGATTTGGTTTAACCACCTTAGAGAAGATCCTAATTTGCTAATCATTTCATTCATATTCATATAGTAAAAATGGCCGATGGTATTAAGACCCCTCCTAAGTTTGATGGACTTAACTTTCCCATATGGAAGGTTAAGATGACCGTGTTTTTGCAATCTCTAGGTAGCCGAGTTGCAAAGGCCGTGACTAAGTCCTTTAGTGTACCCCCCGGTGACGAATCCACTTGGTCCGAAATAGAGACTAAGGAATTCGATGCCAAAGCTCACTATGCACTTCTACAAGCCCTAAATGATGATGACATAGCTAGGGTTATACATTGCAAATCCGCATTTGAGATTTGGTCTCACTTGATAGTCACTCATGAGGGGACCTCACAAGTTAAGAAGGCTAAGATTGACCTTCTTCGGTCTCAATATGAAACATTTAGCATGCAAGACAATGAAACCATAGATGATATGGTTACAAGGTTTACCAAGATTACTAATGGACTCTCTTCTTTAGGTGAAGATATCAACAATGATCAAAGAGTAAGGAAGATCATCCGGGCTCTTCCTCCTTCATGGGAAGTTAAAGCTACAACCTTGAAGGAACTCAATGACAATGAAGAGATGGAGCTCATAGGTCTCATTGGGAACCTCAAAACCCATGAGATGGAAAGGAAAGCAAGGGTGGACATGGCTCCTACCAAGAAGAAGACCATCGCCTTCAAGAGTCAAGCTACACACTCCGATGAAGATGATGAAGAAGAAGATGATGAGGAGCTCTCACTCCTTGTTAAGAATGTCCGGAGGATGTACAACAAGGCGAAGTACCAAGGTAGAAGGAGATGGCAAGGAAGCAAAGAAGAAAGAAAGATCATATGCTTCAATTGCCAAAAACCGGGACACATAGTTGCGGAATGTCCGGACAAAGCAAAGCCCTCCACATCAAAGAAGCCATACAAGAAGAAGGCTATGAAGGCAACTTGGGATTCGGAGACCGAATCCGAAGAGGAGATAGACACCGCCAACATGTGCTTCATGGCTAATGAAGGCACAAACAAGGTAACCTCTTCCCCTTCTCATAATGATGAACTTTCTATGGATGAGTTAGAAGAAGCTTTTGTTGAGTTGTCACAAAACTATGATTTCTTAAAGAAAAAGTATTTAAAAATGAAAAAGGAAAATGAATCTTTAAGTCATCAAGTTTTTACTCTTACAAAAGAAAAGGATAATTTAGTTTCCACCTTGACCACTACTAAAAATGATTTTGAAAAATATAAGACTTCTTGCAAGGGTAAGGCCCCACTAATTGATTCTAATGAAGTTTCCATGCTTAGGGAAAGATTAGACTCATTAAGTGTCGTTTTGAAAAATTGTGAATTTGATAAGAAAAGGATTGAGGCTATGTTTCCTAAGAAACAAGCCCCAAAGAAAAATGCTCATGCTCATGTTCATGTTCATGCTACACAACCTAAACAACATGGCAAACCCTAAAAGCATGCTCACACTTCACATACACACCATGCATTCATGTATAGAAAAGTGTACTCATGTTCACATTGTGGACGGAAAGGACACTTAGCTAATTTTTGTTATGATAGACTAAGTGCATCACATCATAATGTTTGGGTTCGTAACACTAACTTTCAAGGACCCAAGAAAGTTTGGGTATCAAAGTCAACAATTATTTTAAATGATGTAGGTACTTTCCAAAGCCCAACGACGTAGAGGTTTGTGGTATCTTGATAGCGGTTGCTCAAGGCACATGACTTGGGACATCAACAACTTTGCAACCCTATCAAGATATCATGAAGGTGGCACCGTCACCTTCGGAGATGACGCCAAGGGTAAAATCATCGGTATTGGTAATGTAAAACTTGGCACCTCTCCTTTAATTGAAAATGTGGTTTTAGTTGATGGCCTCAAGCATAATCTCTTGAGTGTTAGTCAACTTTGTGATAAAGGTTTTGATGTAATTTTTGACAATGTTGCTTGTAAAGTAATTGATAGAACTTCCAATGTTTGTGTATTTTCCGGTTTTCGTGAAAGCAATGTTTATATGATTGATATGTTAAATATGTCTTGTAATATTACTTGTTTAAAAGCCCTCGATGATGACTCTTGGTTGTGGCATAGGAGATTAGGGCATATTTCTTTTGATCATATTTCTAGATTAAATTCAAAGGAAATGGTGAAAGGTATTCCTTCATTGAATTTTGAAAAGGACCGAGTTTGTGACTCATGTCAATTTGGGAAACAAACTAAGTCTTCTTTCAAGTCAATTAAGGATATCATGACATCACGTCCTTTGGAATTAATCCATATGGATCTATTTGGCCCAACACAAACCAAAGTCTAAGTGGGAATAGATTTGCTTATGTTTTGGTTGATGATTTTTCAAGATTTACATGGGTTTTCTTTCTTGAACATAAAAACCAAGCATTTTCGTATTTCCAAACTTTTAAGAAAAGAGTAGAAAAAGAAAAAGATTCTTTGATTTTGAGAATAAGAAGTGATAGAGGAGGTGAATTCATTAACCAACCCTTTACCACTTTTTGTGATGAACATGGAATAAAGCATGAACTTTCTTGTCCTAGAACTCCACAACAAAATAGAGTAGTTGAACGGAAAAATAGAACATTACAAGAGATGGCTAGGACAATGCTAAGTGAATACGGTCTACCACATTATTTGTGGGCCGAGGCCGTTAATACATCATGCTACATATCAAATCGTGTTTTCTTGTGTAAAAATACTACTAAGACTTCTTTTGAAATGTATTTTTTTAGAAAACCTAATGTTTCCTATTTTAAAGTTTTTGGTTGCAAATGCTTTGTTTTAAACACAAAAGATAATTTAGGAAAGTTTGATGCTAGATCTTATGAGGCTATTTTTGTAGGTTACTCAAACACTAGTAAGGCTTATAGAGTTTTCATTAGATCATCTTTGACTATTGAAGAGTCTATTCATGTTAAGTTTGAGGAATCTAACAAGTTTGTTAAGAATGTTGTAGAAATAGATGCCTTGCATGAAGGCTTGGAGAAAGTCACCTTGGAGGAGGCTTCTACTATGGGAGACAAACCAAAGGATGATGAAGGAAGCAATGCTAAAGTGGAAGAGGCACAAGAAAATGAAAATCAAACACATGAAGTGGAGCCTACTCAACCACTACCAAAGGATTGGAGATACAATCCACATCATCCCAAGGACCTCGTCATAGGTGAAGTATCAAAAGGGGTAACTACTCGCTCTAAAATTCAAGATTATTGTGGCCACTTTGCATTTATTTCACACATTGAACCCAAAAATGTCCTCGAGGCCGAGGCCGATTCATATTGGTTGCTAGCTATGCAAGAAGAGCTCAATCAATTTGAGCGCAACCAAGTATGGCACCTTGTTCCTAGGCCCCACGATAGACCAACAATTGGTACTAAGTGGATCTTTAAGAACAAGTTGGATGAATCGGGTAATGTAGTTAGAAACAAGGCTAGGTTAGTTGCCCAAGGTTACACTCAAATCGAAGGGATCGATTTTGAAGAAACCTTTGCACCCGTAGCACGGCTTGAAGCCATACGGATGACACTAGCATTTGCCTCATATAAAGATTTCAAATTATTTCAAATGGATGTTAAAAGTGCTTTTCTAAATGGTTTTATTGAAGAGGAAGTGTATGTTGAACAACCCCCCGGGTTTGTTGATCCTACACATCCGGATTTTGTTTTTAAATTAGACAAAGCCCTTTATGGTTTAAAACAAGCCCCTAGGGCTTGGTATGAAAGATTGTCTTCATTTTTGATTTCCAATGGTTTTAAGAAAGGTAAAATTGACACAACATTGTTTACAAAACATGTAGAAAAAGATATTCTTATTGTGCAAATTTATGTAGATGATATTATTTTTGGTTCTACTAATGAATCTCTTTGCAAAGCTTTTGAGTCATGCATGAAGGATGAATTTGAAATGTCTATGATGGGGGAACTCAACTATTTCCTTGGACTCCAAATCAAGCAAAGGAAGGATGGGATCTTCATCAATCAAGCCAAGTACACAAAGGAACTAATCAAAAGATTCGGGCTTGAAGGATCAAAAGTAAGCAAAACTCCCATGGCAACAACTACCAAGCTTGACAAGGATGAACAAGGTAAAAGTGTAGACATTAAACTTTATAGAAGCATGATTGGTAGTTTGCTTTATTTGACGGCTAGTAGGCCGGATATCATGTTTTCTGTTTGTTTATGTGCACGTTTTCAATCATGTCCTAAGGAATCACACTTAATAGCGGTAAAACGCATAATTAGGTATCTTAAGGGCACAATTGAATTGGGTTTGTGGTATCCTAAAACCGGATTATTTGAAATGAAGAGTTTTTCGGATGCCGACTATGCGGGTTGTAGGGTAGATAGGAAGAGCACAAGTGGAACATGTCAATTCTTAGGTAATTGTCTTGTATCTTGGTCTTCCAAAAAGCAAAATTCGGTAGCCCTATCAACCGCCGAGGCGGAGTATGTTGCGGCCGGAGCTTGTTGTGCACAAGTTCTTTGGATGAAACATACTCTCCTTGACTATGATTTACATTTTGATCATGTTAAGATTTTTTGTGATAATACTAGTACAATTCACATGACCAAAAATGCTAATCAACATAGTAAAACCAAGCACATTGATATTAGGTATCATTTCCTTAGAGATCACTTTGAAAAAGGTGATATTGATATTGACTATGTTTCTACCGATTTTCAACTTGCCGATATTTTCACTAAACCTTTAGATTATGCAAGATTTCCTTTATTTGTGGTGAGTTGAATGTATGTATGATTGATTCTTAAAATATTTTTGTTTTGATATGTTTGTGTTTTGATATGTTTTAACCCTTTTTGATGTATGACAAAAAGGGGGAGAAAAAATATAAGTTTGGAGAAAAAGAATATAAGTTGATTAAAATTGTTGGGAGAAAAATATACTAGTTTGAATACTTAGATATTTGAAAATAATAAATTTATTCATTATTTGGTTTTCTTGACAAAATTTATGGTGATGACTTTTTCAAATGCTTTATGTATGATTTCATAGTTTTTCATATTCATGATAGATACATAGCATTGTTTGAGGGGGAGCTTTCCAAGCTTTTTCCTCTCTTATATTTGTTTAATAACTATATGTTTTGTCATCATCAAAAAGGGGGAGATTGTTGGCCCAAGGTTACAATCACCCTTGTTTAGTGTATTTTGATGATTACAAAACATATTAGTTATTTGTACTAATAACAATTGTTGTTTAAGTGTGTTTCAGGTTTATCATCACACTAGAAGTACTCTCACTCAAATACAAGGTTCTTGGACTCAAGACAATTCTATTTGGGCTCAAGTTGCAAATATTGAAGATCAAGTGAAGATAGCCCACCTTGAAGAATAGCCTTGAAGTTTTTTAGCAAGTTTGTAAGTTTAGAATGTTAAAGTTTGAATATAGGAAATTTGGCTCTAGGATTTGCACACACACTTGTTTCATGTATTTCCTATGTTTGAAAAACTTGTTTAAAAACATGTACCAAAGCTTTAGTTTATGCCTTAGTTTATATATACATGTACCAAAGCTTTATATCTTGAAAAACTTGTTTAAAACATGTATATATAAACTATTTTCTGCATAATACTTAGCTATAGGTATTTTCAAAATGTTTTTACAAAAAATTCCATCTTCAAAAACAGCCCAGTTTTCAGCCTCAGGCAACATCGGTCGACCGGCCCGGTCGACCGGCGTTGTGCCTGGACATGCACTGTTTGTGCATGTCCGTCGGTCGACCGGACCGGTCGACCGACAGAGAGCCTTCTGCTCTCGGGAAATTTCGGTCGACCGGACCGGTCGACCGGAAGAAGGAAACTGTGTTTCCTCCTTTTTGGTCGGTCGACCGGACCGGTCGACCGGGAGCCAACGGCTATATCCAGCTAGGCTGGCGGTCGACCGGACCGGTCGACCGCCAAGCCTGCAACACAGCAACGGCTCTTTCCTCTTTGGGATTTTCTGAAAAACTGTTTCTTTTCTGTTTTAGCAGATTTTTGGAGAGTGGTTGGGGAGCTTTTGCAGGTTGAATTAGGTGAAAAGAAATTGTTTTTAACCTATTTTCTAACCCTATAAATAGAGGAGAAGTCTCTCTTCCTCATCACTTAGAAAAATCCTCAAGTTTTGTTGTTTTCAAAAGAGAAAAGAAAAATTGTTTTAAGCCTTCAATTCCTACTCTTTCAAGATTGTTTTTCAGTTGTGTTTGATTCTCTATATCACTCTACAACTGAAGTTTTCTCACCACACTTCATAGAGCCAAAAATTCTATACTCTTTCTATAGTGAAGTTGTAATTGAAGTGAGAGTGTTTGTAAAAGAAATTGAGAAAAGTGTAGTGATCAAGTTGTGATCACTTTGTTCTTGTAATTCCTTCTTGTGGAGCAACCTCTTCGGTAGAGGTCTTTTGTAATCGGTGGAGCTCGGTGCTCGGTCTTCGGTAGACCCAATTGTAAAGGCATCCTCGGTGGATAGTGGAAACCCTTCACGGAGGTGAAGGCGGGGACTAGAGCAAGTGTGCTCAAACCTCGAAACAAATCATCTTGTTTGCGATTGCCTTTGCGTTCTTCTTGCTTTTAATTTCTATTGCTTTATATTGCCTTGAATTAATTGCTTGAGAACTAACCCTCTACTTGTGGAATCTTGTGTTGTTTACCTTACTTGCTATACTTGTTGTTTTACATTGTGAGCATTTCATCTTCATCATCATAATTGGCATTGATCGATCACACCTCAATACAACACGGTTGCATTACGCACCTCTAACCCATTTAAGGGGAATTGGGAGGAAGGAGTTCAGAACCTCGCAAGGGGTATTCGGCTCTTAGTCGTGTTTTGAGAGATCGTTGCATCACTCATTTAATTAAAGTTTAAAAAGATCACTAGATTAGCATTCACACCTATTCACCCCCCCTCTAGGTGTTTTTCAATTAAATGAGGGGGTTGGTGGAAGTGAGTGGAGGTGAAATTTTGGGAAAAGATTGGGATTTTGGGAAAATAGAAAAAACTTGTGGTTGTGGAGGAAGGAAGGAAAATAAGAAAAAGGAAAAGGAAAGGAAATTATAAATGAAAATATTTTCTCTTGGATTTAAAAATGAAAAGACAAATTCCCGGGTTAAGTCGAAGATGCGGAAAACATCTTGGAAAATACCGAAATCGTCCGAAATTCAAGTATCTCAGAACGACCCGAAAATTTTACCAAAAATCAAGAATAATATTTGAAGACTCATAGTGAAATCCGTTTGAAGAAATACTTATGGTTTTAAAACTAAAAATCCCGGAATCAGTTATCTACCGACTCCGTTGGAATTTTCATAAATTCATAAAATTCTCAGAAAAAGTATTTAGATAGAAATATAATTCTAAGAAATAAAGTCTAAAGGACCTTCTAGAAATTCCTAACTGTTTGTGAATTAAAAATCCGAGAATCGATCAGCGGCACTGGTCGACACCGGTTTTGAAAATATTTAATTAAATTCAGGAAAATTCCAGAAAATCATAGAAAATATATAATATCGGAAAATGATTTTTAAAACTGAAATCGGTCAAATACAGGAAGTAAATCGAAAAATACGATCGAAAAACTGAATACGCAACTAAGTACGTATTCCGGAAACGGGGTATTACAATCCATCCACCTTACAAAAATTTCGTCCTCGAAATTTCAGAAAGTGAAAGGTAACAGCAAAGAAGAATAACCGTAGAGAAGGATAGAAGGAAAGAGTTTTACCAATCAAGAAGTGAAGAGTTGAGGGTAACGCTCACGGATAACATCCTCTCGTTCCCACGTGGCCTCTCCTGGTGCATGTCTGTTCCAAGACACCAACACTAACGGTATGGCTTTGCTCTTCAATGACTTGACACTTCTGTCCAAAATGGCCATCGGTTGCTCTTGGTATGACAAATCCGGTTGTAGTTCCAGTTCGGAGTGATCCAGGATATGACTATCATCCTTCACATACTTCCTCAGCTGTGATACGTGGAATACATTGTGAACTCCGTCCAAAGATGGCGGTAACGCCAACCTGTAAGACACATCTCCCACTCGGTCCAAGAGATCTCGAATGGGCCGATATATCTCGACTAAGCTTTCCGCGAGTACCGAACCGGATTACTCCCTTTGTAGGTGATATCTTCAAAAATACATGATCTCCGGTCTGGAATTCCAATGGCCTTCTCAGTGTGTCTGCCCAACTCTTCTGCCGACTCTGTGCTGCCTTGAGGTGATCTCTGATAATCCTGACTTTATCTGTTGTCTGAATCAGGATCTCGGGCCCCAAAAGTCTCCTCTCACCGACTTCATCCCAACAAATCGGTGACCTACATTTCCTACCATACAATGCTTCAAAAGGTGCCATCTTGATACTTGCCTGATAGCTGTTATTATAAGAAAATTCAGCCAAGTGAAGATGGTCTTCCCATGATCCCTGGAATTCAATCATGCAGGCCCGCAACATATCTTCAAGAATCTGGATAGTCCTTTCAGATTGTCTGTCTGTCTGAGGATGATATGAAGTACTGAATTTCAGACGAGTCCCTAGACTTTCTTGGAGGCTTTCCCAGAAATGAGATCTGAATCTGGTGTCTCTGTCTGATACAATACTAACTGGAACTCCATGCAGACGAACTATCTCCTTCATGTACTTGTCTGCCAGAACCTCTGTTGTCTGACCTACCCTGAATGGTATGAAGTGAGCTGATTTGGTGAGGCGATCAATGATTACCCACACAGCATTATTACCTTTAGGACTGCGAGGCAATGCCGTGACAAAATCCATGGTGATGTGCTCCCACTTCCACTCAGGTATCGGTAAAGGTTGTAGAAGTCCAGCTGTCCTCTGATGCTCTATCTTTATCTGCTGACAAACCAAGCACTTGGCAACATACTGGGCTATCTCCCTCTTCATAGCATTCCACCAAAACTGCTTCTTCAAGTCTTGATACATCTTGTTTCCCCCTGGGTGTATGGAATAGGCTGAACTGTGTGCTTCTGCTAGAATCTTCTGTCGAACTTCTCCTTGGGGAACACAAAGTCTGCTACCAAAATATAGTGTACCATCTGGATGAATACAGATATCAGTCCTCAATCCAGCCTCTACCTGGGCTCGAAATGACTGCAATCTGGGATCTTCCTTTGAGCTTCCTTGATCTCATCTATCAATGTTGACTGAATCTGCAAGGTCATGAACTGTCCTGCCTTATCAACTCCTTGTACCAACATTAAGTCCAATCTGATGATGTCTTGAATCAACTCCTTCTGCTGAGTAAGTTGGACAAAGCACTCTATTCTCTGGCTTCCTGCTCAGTGCATCCGGTACTGTATTGACCTTACCTGGATGATATTGCAAGTCAATATCATAGTCCGCCATCAGCTCCAGCCACCGCCTCTGCCTCATGTTCAACTCCTTCTGTGAGAAAATATACTTGAGGCTCTTGTGATCCGTGTATATCAACACCTTATCTCCCAGAAGATAATGCCTCCAGATCTTCAAGGCAAAAATAACAGCTGCTAGCTCCAAGTCATGAGTGGGTAATTCCGCTCATGAGTCTTCAGTTGTCTGGATGCATAAGCTATGACATGATCATGTTGCATAAGTACACACCCAGGCCTTTTCCTGATGCATCACTGAAAATGACCATCCCTCCTCTTCCTGAGGGAGTCCTCAAGATTGGAGCTGAAATGAGCCTCTGCTTCAATTGCTCAAAAGCTGCAGTACATTCCTCTGTCCATATGTACCTTTCTCCTATCCGGGTGAGCTTGGTCAACGGGGCTGCAATCCTAGAGAAATCTTGGACAAAGCGTCTGTAATGTCCGGCTAGTCCAAGAAAACTCTTAATTTCAGTCACCGTCTTTGGAATTGGCCAGTCCTTCACTGCCTGGACTTTGCTAGGATCAACTGAAATTCCTTCCGCTGAAACTATGTGTCCAAGGAAGGCCATACTGTCCAACCAAAAGTCACACTTGCTCCTCTTAGCATGAAGCTGCTCCTGCTGGAGAGTCTGCAATACAATCCTCAAGTGTTCTGCATGCTCCCTGTTGCTCTTTGAATAGATCAAGATGTCATCTATAAAAACAACTACAAACTGATCCAAATAGGGCGAGAACACTCTGTTCATCAAGTCCATGAAAACTGAAGGGGCATTGGTGACTCCGAAAGGCATAACTAGAAACTCATAGTGGCCATAACGGGTCCTGAATGCCGTCTTCGGAATATCCTCTTTCCTCACCCTAAGCTGATGGTAACCCGATTGTAAATCTAATTTAGAGAATACTCGGGCTCCATGAAGCTGATCAAACAGATCATCAATCCTTGGTAAGGGATACTTGTTCTTGATGGTAACTTTGTTCAATTCTCTAATCAATACAAAGCCTCTTACCACCATCCTTCTTGTTTGCCAATAATACTGGAGCTCCCCATGGTGAAGTACTTGGTCGAATTAATCCCTTATCAGAGTATTCCTGCAGCTGCTTCTTTAGAATCTCCAACTCCGTCGGTGCCATCCTGTACGGAGCCTTGGATATAGGAGCTGTTCCAGGCACAGTATCAATAGAGAACTCAATCATCCTGTCAGGCGGAAGTCCTGAGATCTCAGCAAACACCTCTGGGAATTCATCCCATACCGGTACTCCCTTCTGAACCTCCGAAGTAGTCAACCGAGTCTTTCTCTTGGTAGACTTCACTTCTCCACTGAATTGGAATTCCGGCTGAAGAGGGATCCTGAAAATAATCTTCTTCTCCCTACAGTCAATAACTGCATAATATTGACTGAGCCAGGTCATGCCTAAGATCACGTCGTACCCTTGGTGTCTAGTACGAGCATATCTATGGCCAAGGTTTTATCACAAAGTTCTACTGGACAGTCAGCACAAACTCTAGAAGATATGACTACTCCATTCCCTGTACTAATCTCCCATTTGTGGTCTAAAGATTTAACAGGTATGGAATGCAATGCCACAAAATGATCTGAGATAAAACAATGTGAAGCACCTGAATCGAAGAGGGCTAAAACAGGTTTAGAATGCACCCTGATATTACCTGTTATCACCTCCTCAGAAGTCTCAGCCTCTACTTCTGTCAAATTGAAGGCTTGACCCCTTTCACGCCCTGCAGCAGTCCTAGCTCCTCTCTGGACTGGGCGAATAGCTTGCTGTGGAGGAGGGGGAGGAACTCTCCTGATCATCGGTCCTTGATTCCTCTGTCCCGGTGGCCCTGGAAGTGCTCTCTGTCCATTCGGTCCCGGCAGTGCTGGCAAAGCTTGGCCGGCTATCCCCATTCTCCTGTGTGGACAGGCTTCTATGGAATGGTCTCGGGAACCACACACCAAGCATAATCCATTTGCCCTACGGCAAGTCTGTCGAATGTGGCCTGGCTTCTGACAATAACTGCAGAAAGAAAGTGGTTGAGCCGTCTGGTAAGGAGCTGGTCGGAATGGTTGCCTCATAGCCTGAACCTTCGTTGCTCTGTATGGACCTCTCTTCCCATTGGCGCAAATGGCCTCTTCATGGCCTGGTTCCTCATCTGGTTCTCTTGCTTCTTCTCTAGCCCACGCTCCACCTCTCGAGCTATGGTGAGAACTTCTGAATAAGTCTTCAGCTGCTGGGGCATTAAGAAGACCTGGATGTCCATCTGCAAGCCCTGCTGAAACCTACTTGCCCGCTTCTCCTCATCAGTTACCATGTACGGAGCAAAGTGGCTAAGTCTGAGAAATTCCGCGGCATACTCATCCACGGATCTATTCCCTGCTGAAGTCTGATGAACTGCTCTTCCATGTCCTTCTGAGCAGTGGCAGGGAAGAATCTACTGTAGAAACTCTTGGAGAATGTGCCCAGGTGACAGGCTTCTCCAATCTGGCCTCCTCAGCTAGCCACCAAGTTCTGGCTATATCCTTCAATTGAATCTTAGCAACCTCCACTTGATTCTCCTTTGGAACTCGAGCTGCATTCAATAAGTCTGTGGTGTCCGTCAGCCATTGCTCAGCATCCAGGGGTTTCTCTTCACCCGTGAATATGGCTGGTTGCAGCCGTCTGAAGTCTGAAAATTTCCCGGCCTCTGTTCCTTTGGAGCTGCCAATTCTTGCCGGAGGAGTTCCGTCTGTTGCTGCTGGTTCTCATCATCGTCTGAATGACCCTCAGAATGTCCACATTCTCTCCCGCGGGTCCATTCGATGCTTGTCTAGAGTTGAGTTGCTACGACCCGTCCTTCTCTCCATACCGAATTGGGATAAGATAACTGGAATTGGAAAAATGGAAGGAGTTTAGGACACAAGGGAAGGAATCAAGAAGGGATCAAGAAGGACTAGATAACTTTGTACATTGTAGTTGGCAATAGCAAATTTCATAATTTGTTACTTGATTGTACTATAGGTGTGAGAGCCTAGGCTCTGATACCAACCTGTAACGCCCCGATCCCACGGATACGGAGACGTCACTGCGACGTATATACGTAGGTCAGAAAATGCCCCCACGCATATACGCTAAGCAATAAGTACAACAAGAATCAGAGTACACGACAAAGCGTGATATCCATACATATGCCAACATAAAAGTACAAGTACAAGTCATCACAAAATATGATAAAATATTACACATTACATGTATGTTTTATCACAACCAAGTTCAAAAGCAAAAGATACAATATAAACACAAATGCTTACGAGTAGGATGAAGATCCCGTGAGTCAAAAAGAGAGATCTGGCACAAGGACTGGAGCTAATCGGCCTGCTCACTAAAGAAAGCTCGATCTTCTGTGGATGGCTCCACTTCGATCCAAGCTTCGGAACCTGAACATACAAATCCAAGGGAGTCAGGACCTCCCAACAATGAACAGGCTACAGCCAAATGGCTAGGAGAAAGAATATGAGAGTTAGAACAGTATAATGAATACCAATCAACAAGTAATGGAAGCATAAAGAGTAAAAGTCAGAATACAATAAATCCACAGTTAGAGTCTATTATTATTATTACTTGTCTCACTGTGATATCTAGCTATGTGACCCAGCGCCCAGCGCACATAGATCCATATCCTAGTAAAGCAAGGTTGTTATTGGAAACCAGCGGTTGTATCGACGAACTATGTTTACAGTGGATCCCGTACATGCCCGGGATAACGGTCCAGGATTGTTCCGTTGCTTGGTGACGGAAGCCAGCCGCTAGGCTAACAGGAGGGACTTATGTATGCCCTTTATCATGATAGTATTCAGGAAGAGGGAGCAAGCACTCCCCTCGGTCCCCGGTGGCCCACAGGTCAGACCGGAACATGAGTTGCACAACATTCCTAAAACCACTGTAAACACGAACACATATCGATATCCGCATGTTTTCCCCCGACCCAATATAAGTTGGTCCATTTTATACAAAAGTCAAGTGTATCATGCTTGGTTCAAATGATGGCATGATAAGTGGTGATATCCATTTATTAACAAGTTATGGAATGAGACTACACAATGATAAGTCATGAAGTGGAAATATATAATAACAAGTCATGGTGTAATATGAAGTAAGATCCATCAAGTAACATGTCATGAGGTATCAGTCATGAAGCACAACAATAATACATAGCACATGAACCAATGATAAGATCCAAATTCAGAAAAGAAATCAACTATAACAAACAGTCAGAATTAGTCGACTAGGTGGGGGGTTAGTCGACTAATAGGGGTCTCTAGTCGACTAACAGTCTGAATTAGTCGACTAAAACTGGGTTCCAGAGAGTTGAGATTCTGTTTCAGGGAAAGTTAGTCGACTAGGGAAAAAGGGTAGTCGACTAACAGTGACTACAAGTCGACTAACAGATACTTAAGTCGACTAAATCTGGGATACAGAGAGTTGATGTTGTATTTCAGGAAAAAGTAGTCGACTAGGGAGGAAAGGTTAGTCGACTAGTCGACTAATCGTGGTTTATAGTCGACTAACAGTCTAGATTAGTCGACTAAAACTGTGTTCCAGAAAAGGTTACGTTTCAAAACAGATGGGTTAGTCGACTAATACCTAGGTCAAGTCGACTAATCGTCTAGAAACAGAATACAGAACAGATTTCCTGATGGTTGTGTTTGATGGTCCAAAAAACATGATTTTGAAGATGTAATATACAGGATATGAGAACACAAGTGTAATAGGAATTAGACAAGATCTTGGTGAGTAAAAATACTCACTATGAACGGTTAAATCGAGGCTTTACGAGTTCCGAGAAGATCGTAGTCGACGATATCACCAACTTGATCCTTGGCGATATTGCGGACGATCCCAATCCAAAGAAGTGGTGGTTGCTTGAGATGGAGAAGATGACCTAGGTGATGTTTGGAGTTAGGGTTTGAGTTGAGATGAAGGAGGATTTGGTGAGGGTGAAGGTTTCTCTTGGTGGAAGGAAGTAAAAAGGAAAAGAAGTGTAAAGGAAATGTTTAAATAGGTTTTTGATTTTGTAAAGGAGATGCAATTTATGTAGAAGAGAGGGGCTTTGTGTAAATAGGGGAGGGGATGAGTGTCCCTCTTCTTGGCCACTTGGCCGGCCATGGGAGGAGAGAGAGAGAGAGAGACATTAAATGAGGGGGTTGGTGGAAGTGAGTGGAGGTGAAATTTTGGGAAAAGATTGGGATTTTGGGAAAATAGAAAAACTTATGGTTGTGGAGGAAGGAAGGAAATTAAGAAAAAGGAAAAAGGAAAAGGAAATTATAAATGAAAATATTTTCTCTTGGATTTAAAAATGAAAAGACAAATCCCGGGTTTAAGTCGA
Organism: Agave tequilana; assembly: GCA_038442645.1. Classification (NCBI taxonomy): domain Eukaryota; kingdom Viridiplantae; phylum Streptophyta; class Magnoliopsida; order Asparagales; family Asparagaceae; genus Agave; species Agave tequilana. The sequence goes on along the minus strand of JAVJIF010019098.1, from coordinate 33,696 downwards.
AGATGCGGAAAAACATCTCGGAAAATACCGAAATCGTCCGAAATTCAAGTATCTCGGAACGACCCGAAAATTTTACCAAAAATCAAGAATAATATTTGAAGACTCATAGTGAAATCCGTTTGAAGAAATACTTTATGGTTTTAAAACTAAAAATCCCGGAATCAGTTATCTACCGACTCCGTTGGAATTTTCATAAATTCATAAAATTCTCAGAAAAAGTATTTAGATAGAAAATATAATTCTAAGAAATAAAGTCTAAAGGACCTTCTATAAATTCCTAACTGTTTGTGAATTAAAAATCTGAGAATCGATCAACGGCACTGGTCGACACCGGTTTTGAAAATATTTAATTAAATTCAGAAAAATTTCAGAAAATCATAGAAAATATATAATATCGGAAAATGATTTTTAAAACTGAAATCGGTCAAATACAGGAAGTAAATCGAAAAATACTATCGAAAAACTGAATACGAACTAAGTACGTATTCCGGGAACGGGGTATTACAATGGTGATCCTGATATGAGAATTGCAATTCAGATCACAGTCCTCTGTGTGCACTAACTCAGAAATAGGGTATTTTATGAGGATTGTGATCATGGTGTCGCAATCCTCATAAAGACTCAAATATAGGACATTTTGTGAATACCGCGATCATGGTCATAATCCTAATAAAGAAGACTGTGATCATGGTCGCAACCTATAAAGACTCAGAAATATAATATTCATGATCACAATTCTCATAAATAGTACATTGTGAGGATAACGATTATAGTCTCGGTTCTCAGAAATAAAGTATTTTTGTGAGGACTGCAATCATAGTCCCAGTCCTCTATATGATGACCATTTTGTGAGGACTGTGATCATGGTGTCGCAATCCTCATAAAGACTCAAATATAAGACATTTCTGTGAATACTGCGATTAGGGTCGTAATCCTAATAAAAAAGAATGTGATCATGGTCGCAATCCTATAAAGACTCAGAAAACATGATATTCATGATCACAGTTCTTATAAATATTATATTGTGAGGATTACAATTATAGTGTCAGTTCTCAGAAATAAGAGATTTTTGTGAGGACTGCAATCATAGTCGCAGTCCTCTATATTACGATCATTTTGTGAGGACTGCGATCATAATCGTATAGTCCTAAAAAATAAGGCATTTTCGAAGCGGTCCGTCTTTTGAAGCGATTACTTAGAGGCATTTTTTGTCTTTCGCTGCTGATGGTGGTGATACATGTGCGCACATCCTTACTTTAAAAAAGAAGATAGCTGAAGCGAATAAAATTATGCGAGTGAGTTTTTTCCTAATTACGATTTGACATAGAGGGTTTAGGGAAGTGCCCCTTTTAAACAATATTATGATATTTAATATTTCAATATTTATTAGGAAATTTTTGCTACAACCACCTATTTTCCATCATAATTAGAAAAAAAAACTTACCCTTATTTTTATTCGCTACATTCTCATCCACGTCAGCATAAATTGATTCCTCTCAACCATCACTTTTTATATATTTTTATTTCCTCTTTTACGTTTCCCATCACCTCTAACGTTGCTCTCCCCTCAACTCTGACCTGACGCAGAGTAATTCGCGGACTGAACTTCACAATAAGGTCTATGTGGGGGTTGGAAGGAGGCAGTAAGCCCCTCCCAGGGGTCGCAAGGGGCAAAGCCCCTGAAATAATTTTTTTGGGATCGACATTCTGCAAATCTCGTTTATTCATACTCGCGATTAGTTTTTTTTGTGTTTGTGATCAATATGATATTTAGATCTAAAAAGCATTGTGCATAATTCAATGTCGGTGAATGGGAGTCTGCTGACGATGACGATGTTGATAAAAGGATAGTGATATGGTCGTAGTCTTTTATTAGAATACTACAACTATAGTACCCATTTTATTGATTTTAAAATTAGGACATTTTGCGAGGAATGCATCATTGTCACACTCCCAATATAGGCTGGGAAATTGTGTTTTTGTGAGGACTGCAATCATAGTAAAGACTTAAAAGCAAAACATTTTTGTGAGGACTGCGAACATGTCCAATTCTTAATAAAGAAGAATGCGATCATGGTCGCAGTCCTATAACGATTAGAAACATGACATTTTTGTGAGGACTACAAGACTGCGATCATGGTCGCAATCTAATACATGCTCAGAAATATAACATCTTTATGAGAGCTGCGATCATGCTCGCAGTCCTCAATATACCAGCTGTCTGCACTTTTTAAGCAGTCCGCTTTTTTCGAAGCGATAATTGCGAGCATTTGCGCCTTTCGCCGCTGAGGAGCGCTTCTGCCCTTGATACGTCGGCCACATGGCTAGCTTAAAAAAGGAGGTGGTTGTAGCGAATTAAATTATGAATCTAAGTTTTTTCTAATTATGATTTGACATAGGGGTTGTAGCAAAATCTCCAATTTTTAATGATTATAAATTAAAAAATTTAAAAAATTTTAATATTTAATATATAATTATTTAGTAATAAATTTTTTTATTATAGTTTAATACTTAATATTTTAATATTTTTATTATTAATATTTTTTTATTACTATTAATAATTAATTGACAAATTTATTATACATTTTAATTTTTAATAGCATATTTAATATAATAATATTCGTATTATTTAAATCACCAAACAGTTAATTTTGCATCAACTTTTCAGTACGTTTCCTCATTACTAACCAAACACCGTAAAACATAATATATTTTCTCACTCACTTTCATAGTATAATTAAATATTGTAAAACTTACTTGTAAATTTTAATTTTTCACTTACACTTTCACATTCCCCTGTTCATTTTTCAATTACATATTTTCTCTTCACTTGTAGCAAAACAAACTAAGTCCTGGCAAGACCTAGTGAAATTTTGTAAATAAGTAATGCCTAACTCTATTTTGCAAAAGAAAACATTCGACAAAAAGCAAATTGCCAAAATCCAATAATCAATCCGACGGCCATAAACACATCAATAAGACAGCAGTCAATCACATCGCAGAGATCCTATAAAATCACAGAGAGAGAGAGTAAAAAGTACCACCGCTCTCCAGTTTCCCCTTTCCTCTCTCTCGAGTGGCCCCCAAGAAAACCCTAACCGCAAAATCTTCCGCCATGGCCAAAAAGCGAAAGCTCCCTTCCTCTGAGAAGGAACCAGAACACGAACCCGAAGTCAAAGAAGAAGAAGAAGAAGAAGATCCTGAGGAGGTATCAGAAGAGGAAGAAGAAGAAGAGGAGGAAGAGGAAGAAGAAGAGGAGGAAGAAGAAGAGAAAGAGGAGGAAGATGAAGACCTCGCGAACCGTGAAACCCTCCGCAAGATCCTGGAGCCCTTCGGCAAGGAGCAGCTCATCGACCTCCTCAAGGACGCCGCCGCCCGCAACCCCTCCCTCGTCGCCCGCATCTCCGCGTCCGCTGAGTCCGACCCCGTCCACCGTAAGATCTTCGTTTACGGCCTCGGCTGGGACTGCACCACCGACACCCTCACCGCCGCCTTCCGCCCCACGGTGACATCGAGGAGTGCAGGGTGATCGTGGATCGGGCCACCGGCCGCAATAAAGGCTACGGCTTTGTCCTCTTCCGCGCCCGCAACGGGGCCCTCAAGGCCCTCAAGGACCCCCAGAAGATCATCGGCGGCCGTTCCACCTCCTGCCAGCTGGCGTCCAAGGGCAACAGCCCTTCGGCTGATGGCACCTGGAGAAAGGTGTTTGTGAGCAACATCAGTGCCAATGTGAACCCGGAGAGGCTCAGGGCGTTCTTCGCCAAGTTTGGGGAGATTGAGGAGGGGCCTCTTGGGTATGATAAGGGGACTGGGAAGCTTCGCGGGTTTGCGGTTTTTGTGTACAAGACTCCCGAGGGATGTAGGAAGGCATTGGAGGAGCCAATTAAGGTTTTTGAAGGGTGTGCTCTGCAATGCCAGAAGGCGCTTGAAGGGGTGAAGCAAAAGGTGCCAGGGGCAACGATGCCGGCAATGCCAGTGGTGGCAAACCCATTGCAGCCGAATGATCTTGCATTGGCTTATGCATCGGGGTCGGGGTTGCTGAGCCCTGCAGCAGGATTGTTGGGGCAGGGGATGGGTGGGCAGAGTGGTGGAGTGGGATTGTTGAATCCGGCGGCAGGGATTTCGCTTCCAGTGAATCGGAGTGGGACACCGGTGGGGGTTAATTCTGTGAGCCCGAGTGTGATCGGAAGCTATCAATCGCAGGAAGCATTGCAAGGATTCGGGGCTTATCAGTGTAATCAGTTGTCATCCGCGCTGCAATGAATCCTGGAATGAGAAGTCAATCAAATCTTGGGTCTTCTGGATCTGGATTGACTTCTTACCTTGGACGCTAGGTAAATTGATTATTCTGTCATGATCTTATTTGCAGCCTGGTTTGCTTTGTATTGTTAGGGTGCTTCGTTGATTGTTATGCTTTAGAACTTCAGTAAGGAAAGATAGGAATTTGAAGATTTAATGAATAATATTTGAGTATGCTTCAAATCTGTGAAAAAAAAAGAGCTAAGTCAATTATAGAAATTGTATCAGCACATTTTGTTACTTATGCCATTCTAATTCACATTCATTTATCTGGAAGTTAGCAAGTAAAATGACTTCTATTCTTACTAAAGGCTAGATGGATTGAGTTTGTTGATTCTAGTAGTTTTGGCAAGTATGGTTGTAAATTACCAATTCTGGTTGATTAAGGAAGTTCTTATGTACAATAATCTTCCCAGTCCACTATCTCAGCACTTATGTTGCTTTCAAATTAAGATGAATTCAATGCTGGTGGCTCTGTAGCACGAATAGTCCTATTTTAATACCACGTTGTGTTGGATACACATGTAAGACACTCGTATTGTATGTATTTTGTACAATTTGTTGCGTATCGCAGTGTCAAGACCATGTTGGCGTGATGCTTTAGAATGATTAAGCACGCTAATTTTCCTCGGATTGCGTTCCTTGCACCAGGTGCCTCTAAATTAGGGCTTCAATTTTAGCGGTCTAGGATCTTTCTTCTTTCAGCAATTTTCTGCGGCTACACAATTACTTTCTTTGAGGTTTTTGCATTGACATTGAAAATGTCATGATGCGTGCTATAGTTAAGTTTCTTGATGGAAGTGTGCTATAATTCTAAGTTCTGCAATTCTGAGGTTGTGCATGCACTGAATGTTGTTTCTCTTTCATTACTGCCCTGAGATAGTTTTTATCTATATTCTCTAGGATTGTAAAAGGAACAATTAGTTGAGAGCTTTTTTGCTGAGAGAATGTCCCATAATATTTGCCGATTGAGAAAGAGTATGGAAGAGGACAGAACATAATTTATTTGCTCTAGGGAATCACATTCTACATGAATATTGCTCATCATTCATGCTAGATCATCATCGTATGAAACAGAAAATAGAAAAGAAAGAAGAGATACGAATGTTATTAGTTTAGATTTTTTTCCTCAACTAATCTAATTCTATGGGATAATATCAGGAGGAGAATATGTGAGATTAGCTATCAGGAAAGGCTTGGAAGCATGTATAAGTTTTGTCATTAAAGCATGATGATGACTAGATTAATTCAAATGACTAGTAGGCCCTCTTTGGACCTTTATTTATACTCAGTATCTAGTATCTTCCTCTGCACAGTCTCTTCTACTTTTTTCACCGTTAATTTATTTTAATCCTTGATTAGACTCAACTTCTTTGCTATTAGTTTGAGTCATTGTAGTTTATGTGTAGATTGACCTGCATATCAGAGTTGATCAGTAACCTGATTCTGGACAATTGCTCTATTCCCATCCATCATAACCGGTCAAAACTTCAGTTTAACCTGGAATCCCGAATTTAGCCTAGAATGTTATTTGGACATGTTTGTTCTGGATATATGATCTGTCTTATTTTTGGTTGTTTGATCTGGTGATGCATCTCAGTTAGCTGCTAAATTTATATGCTAGTGACTCACATCCCTACCGGAATGATTTTATTAGAGACTTACGGGTCGATCTTCAGATGCTTGACTTTCCTAGATTCTAGAGAAATCTTAAATATCTAGTCAACAGCGCACCATATACACTTTGGTCTGATGCAAATTGATTCTGATTTATAGGTGGAGCCCATCATACATATCTTATTGTCACCATATTGCCGTTGACAATTTTAGCTCACCTTTTCTAGCCTTTAAATTTTTTGTTAGTGCTCTATTGATCGATAGCTCATCCTTTCCCATTCTTGGGAATACTTCCTTTCACTCTTTCTAACATGTTGATTGCTTCTTTTGTTTATGAGTTTTGGCTGAGTCATGTCATTTGGTGGTTTGTATAAGTTATGCACCTTATGGATGATTGAGTATGTTTAAACTAGTAGTTTTTAGCTTGCCCATAAAAGTGGTTATGAGTGAGTTTGTCATGTTCGTGACCTTTAGTAGAAATTTGGAGTGTGTGTGGGTTTCATTTGTCGTTAATTTAGATAGCACAGCTAAATATAAGAATATTGGATGTGTCGCTATACAGAAGTGTAGCTATGCAAAGAAAGAAAATTCTGAATAAATTCCGAACAAGGATTTCTCGTGAATCTAGATTATGATATCTTTAAAAATTTATGTATCAAACATATCTCTACTTCAATAAAAAAAAAAAATTTCTAAACCAGCCCTAATTGTAGACCTAAAAGTACAGTAGGATTGTTGATTAGAAGTAAAGAACCACAAGAAAAAGATATCAACGCAACATAATACCCTAATGTCTAACCTAAACAAAATGCACCTAACCTTGAGCATTAATTCCTAAATCATTCAATTAATCATCAACAAGCTCACTCATAAGGAGTAACTAGCATTGCATTTTAAAGATCTGCAAACCCCAACCAAAAATGAATCGGACGAAACCTAATTCATGTCTAAACCTCATCTGGGTCTTGTTGTGGACCAGACACACTGGATCCATGCATATGCACCCAACACAAGCCCATTCTATATCTGCCATATTCATATTGAATACATCATAGTCAATAATTTAGAAATTAACTGGTTATGAAATGATCTTTATAAAATATTTTAAAAATATATATGACTTAAATGCCTAGGAGATCTATTTGGAAACTCAGTGTTTATTTGCCTTGTAAACATTGATATTACGACTGATAATGATAGTTACTTAGTATTGGATATTGATCTCGTCTGTTGGGGTTTGATTATCTTCCTGAGATTGAGTGAGATTAGAAAACTTCTTCATACCATTTCCAAAATTGGATCTCCCTCTGTCAAGGGGAGGCTGCTTGTCACTTAGCAAGTTGAGTCACCCACTCGCTCTTGTCGCTCTTGTAAGTCCTACCAAATGTTAAAGGGGCTTGCATATTGTTTTACCATATCATGGGTAATTTGCTAATTTCTATTATGAAGTCATGTCCGTTACATGTATTCAACATGCTTCATGGATGCTTCTTTGATTCTTGCATGATACTTTTCCATAATATGTTCTAGTATGCTATCACCTTCACAATGTAATCTTTGACTCCATTTCTCATGTGTATTTATGAAGCACATGAGACATATATTATGTTTTTTTTTTTGTTAGGGGGCGGTTTGTTTTGGGGGTGGGGGTTGGTGTCCGAATAAACTTGTTTGGCAGTGGCAGCAGACTGCACCATGCTGAAAAAGCTGGGAAACATTTCCGACTTTTCGGACACCGTATTATAGGAACTTATATTTGGAACGTTATGGATACTGGATAAGCTTGCATGAGAAACTCATATGACTCTGATCTTTGTTGTTAAGAAACTAAAAAATAATTTAGAAAGTACTTAGCATTAATAGGAGAAAGAACTCTTCAATTACCATTTTTATGAGAAAATTCTTTAAAAAATTGCGTATATTGATTTGAAATGTATAGAGGTTTATACTAATAATTTCTAAATGAAGATCATATATATAAAATTATCTTTAAATAAACTTTTTTATGTTTTCGAAGTTACACTGAGATATGATTTTTCTTCTTTTTTCATGTAAAATGTAATGTTTATAAAAGAAACATGCTAGACTAGTATTTTATGCTAAAACATAATAAATCTATGATACTTTATAACCAAGGCTTGAAATATCAGGGTCAAGAGTTTTGAGGTGTTTTTGTTTTGATTTTTTGATGACTAAAATTATTGGAATATTGGATTATTTGATCATGTGTAAATGTTTTTGTAATTATTTGAAACTTGTGAAGTAGTAAAGAGAATTAGCAGCCTTTTGACACGTTCTTTTCTTGAATAATTGAGAAGGATTAGATTAGGTCTTTATGAAATCTTATATGATTAAATGGTTGATGCTGCACTGATGCATGCTTTCCATGTCATGTCATAATTTGTCTGCAGTTTATAGCTTGGGCATGTCCATTCATGTTTATGTGTTTGTATTTTTGTGTGTAGGCCCCATGTCGATCCAGTGTGTGTATCCTAGTTTTATCAATATCTTTTCTTTGCACAACTGAATTGTATCATGTTTGTGTCCCGATCTGTACCTACAATGCATAGAGTCATCATTTGATTTTCTAATACTGTAAAAAAATTTAAATTGTCTTTAATAATACCTTCAACCCGCCTCTCATTCTTTAACATGAACCTTGTGAGTTCATAAAGTGATGCAATCACATGAAATTGATCCACAGGCTCATGAATTTGTTTTACTTGCTGCTAGAAGCTTCAATCAGATTATCTTCTTTCAAACTCCCCCTTGATGAGGAGCTTGTTTAGTTCCTTTGATCCTTTGAGTTACTGAGATACCTCATTGCTGAATCTCCTAGCAATTTATCCACGCATAAGACAAACACTAAGCCAGCTAAATTTGTGGGTGTTTTGTCTTGGCAAACTATGATGAACAACAGGAGAAGGAAAATATATACCGAGTGTTTAGTGTTGGATGTGTTTTGGATTTGGAGGGAAAACTTGAGTTTTCCTCTTTTTTGGCTTTGATTTTAGTCTCACATTAGATAGAACATGGGAGGTTGAGTGGTATATATATAACCCCTCCCATGCCTATTGTTTTGAGTATTGGGCCATTGGCACCTCCCCACACGCACACACACATGCCGAACCGAACCGGGATCGGGTGCGCGCGCCCCCAACTGAGGACATGAATGTAGCTCGATTCAGGGGCTCTTGTACCTAGAAAATTTTTATTTTTATTTTATCTATTTTAAAATTTTATTTAAAATTTTGTTTTGATATTTTCGGGATTTTTTGTTCGGTTTGACCCATTCTTCGGACCTGCTCGCGAGTATGACAAACTGCATGATCATGTGCGGATTTGGAGCAGGGGCTGTTGCAACCGCTGGACTTCGAGAATCTATAATTACTGCTTCTCATAGTTCATTCAGATACTTGCAAAAATAGCTACAACATTCTGTCTCTCCATATTTCTTTATTACAAAATTCTGGTTCAACTTTTGGTGATTTCTCGAGGATTTCTTTTACTTTCGGGCGACGAATCTCCATCTGACCAGAGGTAGCTCATCGTCCTGGGCTGGGTGCTTGTGAATTCCGAGGAGTTTTTACCACTGGAAGAGTTCTTTTCAAAGTCCGTACGACAGACCGGTCGTCTTTCTTCTAGGGCGTTGCTTCTGCATGACTACATCATCCCAGACCAGTATTTTATTTTTTTTAATTCTTCATATTAGTTGCATGCTTAGGACAAGTATTTAATTTGATTAAAAGATTTATGTTTTAATTTATTGCAGAATTTAAAATTTAAAAATATTGTTATATATCCTACAATGAAGGATATTATCTGATAATTTTCACGCAATTGAATTTAGAAATTATTTCATGCAACTTAATTAATTGTTTAATACTTATTCATGCAACTTACATGTTTCATACTGTTAAATTTTTCTTGCAATAGAAATCATTTAATTCTTGCTAAAATTTTCAAAACAAATTTAATGAAATCCATTTGTCGCAAAACCAAGCTATCAAGATCTAAACTCTACAAAATTTTTTTTGGATCTTATTTTCAAAATTTCATTTATTCTTAGAGATTTCATTAAACCATTTCATTACAATAATTATTTATAAGATCTTTCTAAACTATTTAGATCTTATCTTATCTGTTGCAAGATTCCTTCAAATCTAATTTAATATTTATCTCGTTCAAATTCTTGCATGGTAAAATCCTTTTGTTCGAATTCTGAGAAAGATCTTTCAGATCTAAGGAAAAATCTTTTCATAATCTGATCGTTTTCATTGAAAAACTATATTACAAGATCCTAGAAAAATCTTAATAACCTTAATAACCTTATCCTTTTCTTTACAAATTTTATTCAATTGTTTTCATTACAATATCGTACTTATTCTGTTACGAAGGAAAATCTTTTGCAAGATATTTTAAATTATTTAAATCTTGTCTTATTTATAAACTCTTATAACAAGATTCTACATACATTCATCAGTTAAATTAACTACTACTTGCAATAAACTTGGCTAAACAAAATTGTCTAATTATTGCTATTTATTTTAAAGATTATTTATCTTGCAAGTCAATTGTTAATTAATTCATGCTAGTTTATTTCTAAAATTTAATTGGACTTATTAATTGGAAATTTAAAAGTAAATTAGTTTAAAAATTGGAATAACCTTTTAGAAATTATTATTGTTATAATTTCGAATTAGGAAAATTAAAAGGGCAAGTCTATATCTTGTATCTTGCTTGAATTATTTGGCACATCATTAAAGAAAGACTGTACACTATTTTATTCTGCAAATTTTAATCTAAAAGTTATCAATATAAACTAAATTATGACATTATCAATTGATTTTGAAATACAGAATTCAGGTAGCACCATCACATCACTATGGCCAACTCTGATAATTCTAAGGGTATCAAATTGGAGAAATTCTATGACACATATTTTAAGAGATGAGCAAACCAGATGAAGTACTGGTTGACCACTTTAGGTCTTATTCAGCCATAAATGATACCATTCCTGCACCTTCTCCTAAACCATCATTTATTGAATCTTCTCTTGTTGAAACTCCTTCTCCAACTCCTTCCTATATCTATTTGAAACCTGAGAAAATTGACTATTATTGTCTTCATAGAATTTTTAGTTCCCTCTCTGATACTCTATATGACATTTATTATGAATATAAAAGTGCTAAAGAACTATGGACAGTTCTCGAGGATGAATATGACCTTGATGATGCTGGAATTGAAAGATTCACCTCCTCCAAAAAATTCAGGATGACTGCTCACCAATGATCAACTTCATGAATTTCAAGATTATATCCGACGCCTTCAATCGAAATGAAATCAATTATCCGACGAATACAAGGTATCATGTCTCATTGATAAACTTTCTCCTTTCTAGTCAGCCTTTGCTGGAGACCTCTGTCACAAACAAGGTGACCTAACCCTTATTCAAGCCCTAAAAGCGATTCACATAGAAGATCAGCATCGACAAGACTCCAAAACCAAGTCAGAAATGAAAACTAAAGTGAACTTGGAGGAGGATAAGTCTAAGCGTAAATTTATGATTCCCAAGGGCAAGAAGTTCAAAAAACCTAATCATTTTCATTCTTCTCCCCATGCAAACTCTTCTTCTGTCAAACCTTCTCAATCTTCCTCCTTCAAACTCAAAACCTTTGGCCAGAATACTGATGGAAGATTCTGCTACGTCTGCGGGAGAACGAATCACATGACGCCTCAATGTTCCAATCGGAAAAAAGAACCAGTTAAAGCTCAACTAAGGACCTGTTTGGATAAGGGTGGAAGTGAGGAAGTGAGGAATCGAGGAAGTGGTGATAATTCCCTTTGGAACTTGGAAATCTATTAGTAAGTTTTCCGGTGTTTGGATATTGTTGAGAAGTGTGGTTTGGAAAATATTTTTATTTTCCGGTGTTTGGATGGTAATGTAAAAGTGGAAGTGGAAAAATTGACCACAAAGTTGACCGTAAAATAATATTAAAATAAAAATTAATTAAGAAAAATAAAAAATGGACTGTAATTAGAATGCAAGTGAGATTTACATGATCAAAAAATTAATTGTTTTGTGCTACAACTTATTATAAATAAGATTTACATGACCACAAAATTAACTGTAGCACTTTGAAAGTGAGGAAATGATTGTGTAAAAGAGAAAAGAGAAAAGGAAAAGGGGTTTTCTTATTTTCCTTTTCCGGTGTTTGGATAGATAGGGAAGTGAGCAATTATACTTCCCTATTTCCTTACTTCCATCCACTTCCTTGCAACCAAACAGCCCCTAAGAGAAAATGGAGGAAACGGCGGATACAAGGTCAATATGATGGAACTGAACTCCAACCCCTTTAGTTAGATTCTTCTCTTCCTATTGTCAACTCAATCACTTTCTTCTCGGACTGGTGGTTAGACTCAGGAGCTAATATTCACATCTGTACTGATCGTTTATGGTTTAAATCCTATTAAACGTGGAGGAAGCGTGAGCCTGGCAGATGACTCCACCTAAGAGATAAGGGGAACTGGATTCTATTAAGAAAATGATTAACTTGAATCTCAATTCTAAATCTTCTTTTGACTCATCTTCCAGATGTGAAGTCTGTGTTCAGGGTAAGAGTACTCGAAAATCATTTTCTTTTATCACAAGGACATCTGAACCCCTCAAACTTATTCATAGTGATGTGTGTGACTTGAATAGAGTTCTCACCTGAGGTGGCAGAAAATATTTTGTGACGTCCATTGATGATTGATCCAAATTCTGTTACACCTATTTTCTCAAATCCAAGGATGAAGTCATTGATTGGTTTAAGGTATATAAAACCAAAGCTAAGAATCAACTTGAAAAGAAGATCAAAATCTTAAGATCTAATCGTGAGGGGAGTATACCTCAAATGACATGACATAATTCTGTTAAGAACACAACATTATTTATGAGATAACTGTTCCTTACCCACCTCAATCCAATGGTGTAGTTGAAAGAAAGAACATAATACTAATGGACATGGTGAACTGCATGTTATTTAGCTCAGGTGCACCCGAGAACATTTAGGGTGAAGCTCTCCTTTCTGCCTGTTTTATTCTCAATAGGGTTCTCCAAAGAGACTTTGACGTTACTCTATATGAACGTTGGAAAGCTCCTAACATCCTATTCTTTAAAGTCTGGGGTTGCCTGGCTAAGGTTTCAATACCGGAACCGAAGAGAAGGAAAATCGGCCCCAACACTGTTGATGTTATCTTTATCAGATATGCACTAGATAACAATGTTACCGATTTCTAGTGGTTAATTTGAGATCAATGAAATATCCAATAACACCATCATTGAAGTTGGGGATGCTGTTACTTTGAAAACATCTTTCCTTTCAAATCTAGAATCCCTAATGATCCTTCCTTCACTCCTGCCTCTGATATCTCATCTTCTAGTTCTGCTCCTACTACTGATTCTGAATCTAGAAGGAGCAAAAGAACTAGGACTCTTACACCCTTTGGTGAAGATTTATTTACCTATCTTGTGAAAGGTGAACCTAGCTCCTTCAGGAGGCAATGGACTCTTCCTAGTCTCCTTTCTGAAGAAGCCATTGACAGTGAGATCAAGTCCATAATGGAGAATAATACTTGGATTCTTACTGACCTTCCTCCAGGATGCAAACCTGTAGGTTGTAAATGGATCTTCAAGAAGAAACTCCGACCGACAAATACAAAACCATATTAGTTGCTAAAGGTTTCACCTAAGAAAAGGGTATTGACTTCTTTGACACCTATTCTGCTGCCAGGATCTTCTCTATCAGAATCCTTCTAGCACTTGCATCACCTCATAACATGATCATTCACCAAATAGATGTCAAGACTGCTTTCCTGAATGGAGATCATTAAAGAAGAGATTTATATGGACCAACCAGAAGGATCATTGCCAAGGGACAAGAAAACAAAGTGTGCAAATTTGTGAAGTCATTATATGGACTTAAACAAGCATCTAAACAATGGCATCAAAAGTTTAACAAAGTTATTGCACAATTTGGATTCACTGTTCATGAACATGACTAGTGCATATATTCTAAGAACTTTGGCAATGAGTATATTATCTTTTGTCTATATGTAGATATTCTTATCCTTGGAACTTCTCTTGATGCAATCCAAAGAGTAAATGATCTTTCCTAAAACTTTGATATGAAGGATCTAGGTCCTGCTGATATGATATTGGGAATGAAAACATCCAGAGTCCCTAATGGAATTTCTTTGAGTCTAGCTCATTGCATTGAAAGAATGCTTCATAAATTTATTTTTTACAACTCTAAACCAATTTCTATACCCTATGATTCTTCAACTGCTTTGAAGAAGAACACGGGTGAGCCTGTGTCTCAGCTGAAATACTCTCAATTAATAGGTTCATTTCTCTATATTTCTAACAGGGCTAGGCCTGACATCTTTTATGTAGTAGGCATATTAAGTAGATACACCAGTAACTCCAGTAGAGAACACTCGACTGCACTAGAGAGAGTTTTCAGATATTTTAGAGGCACAATTAGCTATTGAATGACTTACACTGGATATCCCGATGTTATGGAAGATTATAGTGATGCCAACTGGGTCACTGATTCCAACAATATTAAGTCTACTACTGAATATTTATTCATGTTCGGTGCTGCTGCTATGTCCTAGAAATCCTACAAACAAACAGTGATTGTCGGGAGTACCATGGAGTCTGACCTCATTGCTTTGAACACAACTTGCTCTGAAGTTGAATAGTTAAATGATTTGTTGTCTGAATTCTCTATTGTGCCTAGACTCATACTTTCAATTTCAGTTTATACACTGATTCAAGATCCACTATTGAGATCTGAATACTAACAAGAAGATGAATAGACATTTTCAGATCAACTTTAGTCTGTTCATCGCCTATTAGGCAAAATTTTGATTCTAGACTTTGTAAAGTCTGAAAAAATCTTGCTGACTTGTTGACTAACGGTCTTTTTAGGAGTGTGGAAGTAGAATCATCGAGGGAGATGGAGTTAAGCCCATAGTATAGTTGACCGATAGCTGGAACCCAACCTACTTGATTGAGAGTTGATTCCATAAAAAAGATTCAATGTGGTAAAAACAAGGTGAACTGGAGATACTCGTGTGGAGCATCGATCCAGATATGTTTATATCATATGTAGCATTGTATCTACTATTCTTTATGACGACGATGCTTTTATGATACAGGTAGGTATGGTTGAGTTTAACTCTTAATAAGTCCAACACATGTAGTATAGAGGGTATATCATTCAGCTGTAGTACCCTTGGAGGACTTACCTACGTGAGAGGAACCGTGATGGCAGCGGTTGGGGGGGGGGCAGGGCTGACCCGAGAAACTCTCACGAGTCATTTATTGTGAGTATGACCTTTAACGCTCAACCTATACACTCAATAGATGGAGACTTAATGTGTGTGTACTTTATCAATATCTGGTAAAAGAGGTTAGTTCCAGGCGTAGTCCACTATACCTCTCAAATGGCGATCTAAGGAAGGTTCCAGACGTAGTTCACCTGTCCCGAATTCACAGTATGATGCCCGATTTCACTCGCGTTTTATGATCTGATGATTTTTTTTGTCATTTATTATAATTGATTTGTTTTATTTTCTTTGAAACTCAAGTTTTGGGGGGTCTGTTAGATGTGTTTTAGATTTGGAGGGAAAACTAAACTTTAGTTTTCCTTTTTTTTGGCTTTGGTTTTAGTCCTACATTGGATAGGACATGAGAGGGTGAGTGATATATATACTAACTCCTTTCATGCTTATTGTTATGAGTGTTGGGCCATGGGCCACCTTTCCACACGCGCGCGCACATGTCGGACCGGGTCGGGTAGCGCGCGCTCATGACATGCGGACACGAATGCAATTCGATTCAGGGGCTCTTGAACCTGGCAAAATTTTGTTTTGATTTTATCCATTTTAAAATTTTATTAAAAATTCTGTTTTGATACTTTTAGGATTTTCTGTTCGGTTTGACTTATTCTTCGGATATGCTCGTGAGTATCGCAAACTGCATGATCGTGAGCAGATTTGGAGGGGGGGCTGTTGCAACCGCTGGACTTCGAGAATCTATAAATATTGCTTCTCGCAGTTCATTCAGTTACTTGCAAAAAAAAGCTACAGCATTTCTCTCTCTCCATATTTTTTTATGACAAAATTCTGGTTCAACTTTTGGTGATTTCTCGAAGATTTCTTTTACTTTCTGGCAAAGAATCTCCGCATGCGCAGATGTTTAGCTCATCGTCCTGGGCTGGGTGTTGGTGAACTACTGGAGGAGTTTTTACCGTTAGAAGAGAAGGTCTTTTCAAAGTCCGGATAAGGGACCGACCGTCTTTCTTCTAGGACAGTGCTTTTGCACGGCTACATCACCCAGGCCAACATTTTATTTTCTTTTTAATCTTCATATTAGTTGCATGCTTAGGACAAGTATTTAGTTTGATTAAAAGATTTATGTTTTAATTTGTTGCATGATTTAAAATTTAAAAATACTGTTATATGTCCTACATTTAGAATCAGATTTCTTATGCAAACTCTGCCCCGGTTAAGGTTGAAGCTTATCGATGTCCTTAACCTAGATTCTGATGTGTGCAAATAGTTCAAGTTTGCATGTACCTCCACTCTGTCGACATGAAACTGGAAGTATGATATATACAAATTTGGAGTCGCTGCCTTAGGTGTATTTTGATCATAACACCAGCTTTTACAGTGTGCATGCTACAAACTTTTAGCCAACAGGTTTTAGTTCTGTGGTTTTTGATATTAGTTATTCAACTGTGAGTAATTTTCTCCATGTGGATAAGTAATTTTGTAATGGTGAAGTGTTAACAGAGACTTTCTATTTCCCCCTTTCAGGTACAACATTTTAAGGAGGGCAGACTATTGATGATGGTGCTTCATTCACTGATGGTTCAATGAGCAATTTCACTAGCAGGCATTAATGTATCGAGTCGATAAGCTTGTTAATTCTAGGTTCGGTGGCAGTACTGCAAGTAGATTTCATTTTAATGTGGGTGAAATTGTACTGGAGTCGCGACTCTGCTGAGCTAACGTTAAATTTGTGGCCATCCTTTGCTTTTATTTGAGATGTTCATCGGCGTATAATATTTTCGTTAGCTGGTTTTGTTTCGTCTGAAGTTCATGTTTAGGCATCAGTTTTCTGAATGGTGTACTGATGATCAACAATGTTGGATGATTCTTGTTTCAGGAACCTCTTTCAAAGGGAAAGTAGCTCTTAAATGGTTAGTTTGACAACTATTGATTTTCCTCTTTTTTCTCGTGTTTTTCGCTGCTTGTATTTTGTTGTAACGAGTTATGTCCTGGGGCAATGCCATGAATCAAAGGGGAAAAAGAAAGGATGTAACAAGTTATATATTCAACTGAACAGAATATGGACTCTGAACCATGGAAACTGCAGATGGGCTCCTCGCATGTGGGACAAAATGCTGGGTGCCTACCTTAAGAAATGGTTTGTTCTGAGGCCATTCAACCAAATGTTGAAACTCTCTGAGCTACACAATCAATCAGAATGCCACAGGATATATTAAAGACAAACAAAACAGAACAATGAAGAAATCAAATGACTTGACTGAGTGAGCAACATCAAGTTGAAGCATTGAAGTAATGATCTCAAGCGTACTGGTACTGCTTGAGAGCTTCGCTTGATTTTGTTCTCTGTGGGAGATCTTCGTCTAATTGTGTCAATGGATCTCAACTGCTGGGATGTCACGCGAAGCTGAAGCCGATGACTGCTCCAAAAAGAAAAATCATAGAAATAAAGATTTCGATTCCTAATCAAACAAGGACATTTTGATTACACATTGTGTTCTTTGGTAATTTAGTTATTGGTTCATATTCATAGTATGCGATAATATTTTACGTTGGCTGTCACAAACCTACTACAACGCTTCTCCTTTATCTTTACTTGGGACAGACAGTGAAGGTTTAATGAAGGAGAGATAAGGTGAGAAATTAAGATATTCGTACTAAGATGGGCGTAATCCCTATAGAAGAGAAGATAAAGAAAATCGCCTACGATGATTTGATCATGTGCGACGTAGACCTACAGACGCGCCAGTCCGACGAGTAGAGCGTATCAAATTATGGCAAGTTAAAAGAGCACAAGAGAGACCGAAGAAAATATGGATGGAGGTGACACGACAAGATATAGATGCTAAAGGTCTTAATGAAGGCATATTGCTCGATAGGAATGAGTGAAGAAAGATGATCCGCGTGCCCGATCCGGCGTAATTCTCTTTTGGTTCATGTAGCCTACCCCGAATACTTAGGACAAATGACTTAGTAGTAGTAGTTGTTGTTGTTATTGTATTCTTTGGTAACTAGTTGCTGCATGCTTGTTCGAGCAACGGGCGCTTAATTTGTGATTTTCGAGTCATTGGGATAAATTATTAGGTCCCACGATCGGATCCTTGATTTTTAGGAAACAAAGACAAATTTTGAATTGCAGTCTGATTCGAGTCGGTTTTGTCTGGAAATTAACATAATCCTCTCATGTACGGACATACATCATAGTAATTATTGTATTAATGCTATTTAATTACATTTTGATTATTATTGCATGCAATATACTTATTATATTAAGAGAAAAATTCCATCATGGGTTTAGAACTTGTGAAATGTGTTGGATTTTTTGAATTAAAAAAAAGGGAAAAACTTTCATTTTCAGATTCTGTTTTATCAAGTCAACTTTGATTAAATCTCAGAATCTAAATCAGTTGAGAAAATATCTCAACTGCTCGGATTTTCTGTGCGAGTTGTTACAACAACTTGGGATGTAAGGCTATAAATAGACCCTCACTCCAATAGCAAAGGATATAACTCATTTCTCTTTTTTTCATCTTAAAAATGAAAACCTGAAGACTACTCTTTGTCAGAATGACTTCAGTGTTAAAAGAATTTTTATCTTCATTTTTTTGGGCAACTTCTTCATTCTGCCTATCGTCCTGGGCTGAGTGCTGGTGAATCCGGGGATCCTTTACCACTAAGGGACAAGGTCGATTCAACGTCTGGATAAGGAGACGAGCTTTTGATACTTTAGGGCAGCGACATCTCGACTGCATTCCCCAGATCAGATTCTTTTTGTTTTATTTTTAATTATAATTGTTGTTGCATGCTAGAATAATTGTTATTTTATATTAATTAATTTTGTAAAGATATTGCATGTTTTAGAAAATAAAATTTTCAACAATCTAAAGGATCAAAATTATATATATATATATATACTTTCTCCTATTTCATTCAATCTATTTTTTATTTCATGCAAATTAATTGAATCTAGAAGACAACAGTGAATAAATTCAGATCCGAATGATTGTATTTGCATTCTGGATACTTTTGATGGTAGCCTTTCTCAACTCTATATATGTATGTGTATTTATGATTTAAATATGCACTAAATAGTACATGATAGCTTTTGTATATGACAACATTTTGATGAATGTTAAAGGACATCTAACCAAATATGTATTATGTTCACACCTTAATTTGTTTGCCTAATTCTTAAGTATTCACTATGATATCAATTCTAATTCTTTAAGTGTTTTCAGAAGGGCATGCTTATAAAAGATACTAGTTTGAGGGGTTTTTAATTAAATTAGTTTGTTTAATTCCTTGAATTCTCTGCCGCCACATGATACGCTTTCTTTAATTTATATTTATGCAAACACACTTCTGAAACATTATTATTCAAAGTCAACTGACACTTATTTGCTTATGCTGTGTTGTATTAAGTTTTCTACTGTCAATTCTAATCTTACTATTAATTTTACTATGCAAGCATTTGTTCTCATGATTTGCTATTAAGTTTGCTAATGTTCTAAACTTCATGTATGTCTTTAAATCCACCTTTCTTGTTGATGGGTCATTTGATTAATAGTTTTGCTTCATTAATCTATCATCATATTATATCCTTTTGAATATCGCTATTGGTTTCAAATTAATAAAAAAATAAAATAAAATAACTAATAAAAATGGTCTGAGAACTTGCGGGTCTGCAACTATTAGAGGTTCTGTATAATAAACTAGCAGTCTGAGTAGTATCTTATATAGTCATGATCTTTTTCCTTTAATCTTATTGCTTAAACTTCAGCGAATAGATTTATGTATCTCAAATTCTTGAAAATTCGAAGTTTGGTTAATGTTAACAACTGAAAGTTCACACATACCCAACTCAACAGAACTAACAAGAGGAAGAGAAGATCTGATAACTGCACATTAATACCTTTTAATATTTATCAAAGGAAGAGAAGTGACTTGGTTTAATCTTTGTTCTACTGTTTAGCATGTGAATCATAGTTTTCTTATTATGACAAGTTAATCATAGTTTAATACACTCTTCATTACATAGTAAACTGAATTTTATATGAATAGTTCTTTATAGAAATTTTTATATGACCCCAGATAAATATTATCCGACTACTAATTAGATTTGCGTTGTTTAAAATATTCTGTTACTAATTATGAGAATTTATTTGTTTGGCTACTTGGCCTAATTCTCAGACTTATTCTCTTTATTGTTCCTAATTAATCTCATTTATTCATCGCTAGTTACTTGATTATATAACCTTGCCTTGTTATATAGCTTCATTAATTTACTATAATTTAACTAATTTGTTAGTTTATAGATTTATTGGATCTTATTAACATTAAAATTAAATGATATCTATTACTATTTTAGATGCTATTGAATTTATCTTGCTATCTTAGTTTGTAAACTAAATGAACAAATCCACATGCCTTTGCAACAACACTCTTTCTTGTTTTAAAATTTATATATATCTGTACTACACCTAGACTTGCATGCTTTATCTTCAATTTACTGAATGAATAAGTTCTGATACTTTATTCATTTATTTGTTGCTCATGCATTGGGTAAAGACACATTGAATACTTCATCTAAGGAGTTGTCAACTTCTTATATATACATGTTAATTTTATGTTTAAATTACATGTTATAATTATTTCAAATTCTTTTAAAATATCTTGCTACTCTTGTATTAAATTCTAACTTACTCTGCTATATATCCAGCTAGAGTATATTATTTTTATAAATTGAAACTAAGTAAGATCCCCTACATCTTTTTATTTTGCATATCCTAATTTAAAAGTTTTCAACATAAATCTGTATTTTGACATTTAAATATTATGAATATAGAAAATATGATAGAAATTTTCCTATCATTTTGACAAATTTAGAGTACAACAATATTATTTGCACACTTTTAATGTAGCTGAAATAGATACAAGCTTTTGAGTATCTTTAGATCAATAGGATAAGAAAATTAAAGAGTAAATTATTTCCTCAAAATTTCGAATAATTGGTATTTAACAAAGGAAGGGTATTCAACATGGTTCTGTAATTAAGGAACGCCAAGGGCGAAAAACCTCCCACCTGACTTACACCGACCTGGCCAATTAGACTGATAATACTGAGATTTTGACTAACCTAATAATTCTAAGATCTTTTATTAAATATATTATCAGTTTTTGTTCATCATAACTTAGAAGTGATGTTTATATTATAATCTTAACTTTTTCACCATTTGGACATCCCTGAATCTATCTAGAATTAGCCCTGATTACAAATTATGGTTGGTTCGAGTTTTAACTATCTTATATATTTGAATCTAATGAAAATAATGATCAGACCATGCTAAATTAGCTAAAATTAGAATCTTAGACATATACAGGATGATATAGCCGTGTGCGGTTTTGCCCCCCATCTAAATTTAATTGGGATCTAATAAATCTAGATTACCTAAAATAAATAATTTTTCTATAATTTAGTATGACAATTGAGATGAAGAGTCTACCTCCTAATCTTATTATTATTTTGGATATTACCCTTAACTTATAATTATCAAGTTTGAATTTGACCCTATTTAGACTTTTTAAAAATTAGATTACAATTTTGACTTTACAAACTATAATTTTTCTCTAACTAAGTTTAGAGATAAATTAAATATCTATTTTGATATTTTTAAATATAGTTTTAATTGTCGAGAATTTGGTTGAGATTCTTGGTTAGAAATTTTAAATCAGATTCTTATTACATTTCTTAAAATTTAAAAAGTTATATATTTTAATATCTAGAGTAATGAAATAATTTTATTTGAAATTACTTTAAAAGAAAAAAATATTTTCTCATTTCACTGCTAGCTTTTATTCAATGAGATATTTATTATTGGAACTATATTAAATTAAAAATGTCATATATTTATAAACTAAAAATTTATACACCTCCTACTTAAGTGTTTTCATGATTTAACTATGAGAATATTCTTATAGTTGCGAAAAATATTAAAGTTTAAAATTTTATTCATGAAATTATGTGTGTGTATATATATATTAAAATTATAAGTGCATCATTTTATAATAAAATATATTGAATGATTGCTATATTTTACATAATCATGCACTTCAAATATTTCTTTAGAAGAGTTTACTTTTTTAAAAAGAATATTATAATTTTAATTGTTAATTAAATTATGAATAATTTTAAAAACTAAAAGATCTATAATACATACATTATATGCATGTGTTATTTGTGAAAACATGAACATGCCGCATGTACAAAAAAAAAATAATTCTATATACTAATCACTAAGTTAAGGCAATGATGATTTGTTTAAGATGAAAATTCGGATACTATTAATAATATAAATTGTAAGACAAATTAGGATGCTTTACAATCTGGTAAGGACCATTTGTAGCCATCTTATAAGATATCAAAATCTCTTCTCTGACATCATCAATGTCTTAATAAAGTGAATATAATAGATAATAAATATTTTTCTCTAGTGTATGCATAGTTCTTAATATTTTGATCAATCAAATACTTAAGTTATATTTCAGATATATCTGAATTACATGTTAATACTTAAACTTTGACTGTGATTGTGCATTCTATGACATTTGACAAACATAAATTTCATGACTATTCTTTAGCATATAAATATATACATTTATACCTTAAATATTTGAACAGTCAAATACAATGTATATATGCTTTATTATAAACCATTATGGTATAATTTGTTCGTTTTGAAACTAAGGCAACAAGAAAAACTTTATAACTACCTTATGATTTCAAATGGGGAGAGACTCTGACAATTACCCAAAGACTTTTTAGGTCTAATAAAAGGTGTTAAGAGTCATAATAATGTGGTCATGAAGAGTTAAATTTCTGACTGTCACCACTTGAAAATAAAAGGCTGTTAAGCTATTTGTCTGACCCTGAAAAACATAATGTCATTCTGACTAAGAGTCTTTCTAGGAGTATAGTCTTAGTTCATCGAGGGAGATGAGGTTAAGTCCATAGTAGAGTTCACCGATAGCGGGAACCCTACCTACTTGATTGGGAGCTGGTTCCATGAAAGAAATTCAATGTGGTAGTAACAAGCTGGACTGGTGATACTCGTGTGAAGCATCAACCTGGATATATTTATATTTTATATGTAGCATTGTAGATTCTACCCCTTCTCTATGGTGACGATGCTCTTATGACACAGTTAGGTAAGGATGAGTTGAACTCTTAATAAGTCCAATGCATATAGTGTGGAGGGTATAACATCCAACTGTAGTACTCTTGGAGGACTTACCTACGTGAGAGGAACCGTGATGACCGCGGTTGGGGGGCAGGGCTGACCCTTAGAAACTCTCACAAGTCAGTTACTGTGAGTATGACCATTAACGCTCAATCCGCTCGCTCAATAGATGAGAACTTACTGTGTGTATCTTCCATCAATATCCGATTAAAGAGGCCTAATTCATGGCGTAGTCCATTATGTCTCTCAGGTGGCGATGAATTCACTAAGGATAAATTCAAGACCGCAAGCTATTTACTCCGAATCCACAGTATGAGGTTGCCCAATCTTATTCGTGTATTATGTTTTATGATTTGTTTTTTTGATTTATTTACATCATATTGTTTTATTCAGTCTTCGCTGAAACTCAAGCTTTTTTTTGGGGGGCTGTTGGATTTTTTGAATTAAAAAAGGGAAAGCTTTCATTTTCAAATTCTGTTTTACCAAGTCAACTTTGACCAAATCTCAGGATCTAAATGAATTGAGAAAATATCTCAACTGTTCGGATTTTCTGTTGGAGTTGTTACAAAAACTTGGGATCTAAGGTTATAAATAGACCCTCACTCCCATAGCAAGGGACAACTCATTTCTCTTTTTTTCATCTTTAAAAAAAAAAAAAAACCTGAAGACTACTCTTTGTGAGAATGACTTCAGTGTTAAAAGAATTTTTATATTCATTTTTCTGGGCAACTTCTTCATTTGAGTAGAGGCTCTGCCCACCGTCCTGAGTTGAGTACTGGTGAATCCGGGATCCTTTACCGCTAGGGGACAAGGTCGATTCAATGTCTGGACAAGGAGACGAGCTTTTGATCCTTTAGGGCAGCGACATCGCGACTACATTCCCTAGGCCAGATTCCTTTTGTTTTATTATTAATTATAATTGTGTTGCATGTTAGAATAATTGTTGTTTTATCTTAATTTAATTTTGTAAAGATATTGAATTTTTTAGAAAATACTATAAAATTTCCAACAATTCTCTATCGTGCCTAGGCCCATACTTCCAATCTCAGTTCATACTAATTCAAGATCCACCATTGAGATTCTAAAGTAAGATAATGCTAATAAGAAGATGAACATACATATTCAAATTAGGCTTAAGTCTGTTCAGCGCCTATTGAGTAAAGTTGTATTTCTGAACTTTGTAAAGTCTGAGAAGAATATTGCTGACCCATTGACTAAGGGTCTTTCTAGGAGTGTGGTCCTAAAATGATCGAGGGAGATAGGGTTAAGCTTATAGTAGAGTTCACCGACAGCGAGAACCGAACCTACTTGATTCCATGAAAGAGATTCAATGTGGTAGAAATATGTTGGATTGGTGATACTCGTGTGGAGCATCGACCCGGATATGTTTATATCATCTATGTAGTAGTGTAGCTACTACCCCTTCTCTATGATGACGATATTCTTATACTACAGCTAGGTAAGGATGAATTTAACTCTTAATAAATCCAAAACATGTAGTATGGTGGGTATACTATCCAGCCGTAGTACTCTTGGAGGACTTATCTACGTGAGAGAAACCGTGATGGCTGCGGTTGGGGGGATGCAGGGCTGACCCTAGAAACTCTAATGAGTCAGTTATTGTGAGCACGACCTTTAACTCTCAACCTACTCGCTCAATAGATGAAAACTTACTGTGTGTGTCTTTCATCAATATCTGGTTAAAGAGGCCTAATTCAAGGGTAGATTCAAGGCCGCAAGTTATCAACCCCGAATCCACAGTATGATGTTGCCCGATTTTATTCGTGTTTTATGATATGATGATTTGATGGTTATTTATTATTGATTTGTTTTATCTTCTCTGAAACTCAAGGAGGGACTAATAGATGTGTTTTGAGTTGGAGGAAAACTTGAATTTCCCTCTTATTTGACTTTGGTTTTAGTCCCACATTAGATAGGAGATGGGAGGTTTGATAGTATATATACCAACTCCTCTCATGCCTATTGTTATGAGTGTTAGGTCATGGACCATGTAACCCCCTGCTCCCTGATGTACGCATCACCGTATCGGTACGCGATACGACGTACAAAAATTGATTTGACCTCCATGGTAGTCCGATTGAGCTGATTTCAATTTTAAAATCATGTTCTAATATTGTAGATTTTTCAGGATTTTCTGAAATTTTTCTGGATTATTTTGGAAAAACTCCGTAGTCGGTGTCGACCGATACCGATAACCGGCCTTTCGATTTTTCTTTCACAAATGGAGTTATATTTTGAGAATCCGCTTTCACCATGTGTCTTAGAATCGTATTTTCTACGTTTGGGTATTTTTGGAGATTTTTCTTAATTTATCGAAAATCCGGCCAAACCGGTGTCGCCCGTGTCGGCGACAGCTTCCGGGATTTTTAATTTGCAAACCAGATAGGATTTCTTCAAACCGTTTTCAGATTACATCTCAGGATAATATTCTCTATTTTCTGTAATTTTCGGGCACCGTTCAGAGCTAGTTGAATTTTGAGCCAATATTATACTATTTAAATATTAATTTTTCTTTTTCTTTTTCTTTTCTTTTTCTTTTCCTTCTTCTCCACCCTTCTCCAAACTTCCCACCGCCTCTTAACCCACCGCCTCTCCCTCTCTCTCTCCTATAAAATTTCCCTCTTCTAAACCTCTCTCTAAGTTCTCTCTCATAAACCTCTCTCTAATTTCTCTCTCTACTTCTCTCTCTCTAATTAAACCCCTAATCAATTCCCTCCCTCTCTAAACTCCCCTCTCCCTGTTCCACGGCCGCCGCGCGCCCACGGCTGGCGTCTCCGTGCCCCCGGCCGGCGTCGGCGCCGCCACCCCGCCCAACCCCTCCTCTTCTTCTCCTTATTTTCCTTTTCTTCTTTTTCCTTTTCTTTTTCTCCTTCTTCTCCAGCTACTACTTCTCTCTCTTTCTTTCTCTCTCTCTCTCTCTCTCCCCCTCTCTCAGGATAATCCGTCGCCGGCGGCTAGACTGCCGCCGGCGGGCTGTCGGCGACGGCCTGTCGCTGGCCGCCGCCGGTGGGCTACCGCGGGCCGCCGGCCAGCAGAGCTGGCCGGCGACAGCACCCCAGCAGCGGCAGCAATTGCTGCCGCCGCCGCTGCTTGTGGGAGAAGTGGGTTCGGGTTACACCCGAACCCACTAACCCCTCTTTGGTGTGGGTTAAAACCCATTAACCCAGTTGACCCGTAACCCATTAAGATAAGTTATGGGGTTTGGGTTTGGATCTTAACCCGGCCCGTTAACCCGCATCCAAACCCATTAAAGCGTTCGGGCGATATCGGGAGCATCGGACTCCGATTTGGACAATTCTGGATCCGTTGCGATCGTGGGAAAGAGAGCTACAGTCCTATGACCAGTTTGTGAGTGTTTTTATTTTATAAATTATCTTTTTTAGTCTATTAATTGAACTTGGTTGCTTTAGTAATTACCGGTAAATCCTAATTGGTACACCATATTAAAACATTGTAATAAATACTGTACTTAAATATGTCGGATACCTAATAGACGTAGAGTGTAATACTGGATAACTATTAGGTCATGTTCATAGACCACTGACATCCGACCCACTATGTCACCATATGTTTGGACACTATCATGTATCGTACCACAGTAACGTTACCTGCATACGGTTCCACAGATACGCTATGACACGACACTGTCACTAGACATGCATGCTAGATACTGTTACTAGAATTCACAGGACATGATATTATATGATACACGGACTACCATTATTACATGTACTGTTACATGGATTATGGCCACACCTTTATGTTCAACTAGTATAAGGATAAGTACCGCATGTCATATTATTGTTATCATCCTTACACTGATATGATAGTTCACTGTACATGATATTAGACACTGCCCATAGGTATTACTTATACATATTGCACAGATATTATGACACGTCTCACGTTCGTATTCAGATACACCACTTCACGGCATACCGTCATATCCTATACCGTTATCATCATTACATGAATTCTTGGCATATCACTGTTACACGTGCATACATGATTTAATTATTCTGGTCATATGGATCACCGTGCATATTACATGTATTATTGTTTCATATTACCGTATTCATGTTATGTGATTGTTTCCTGTTATTGATATGGATATTCCCGATACTGGACTTGAGAGCTGTTGATATGCTATATGTGGACTTCCACATCTATTGATCCCGTTTCCCGTTATATTGTTCCCGTTATATTGATCCCGTTATATTGTTCCTGATTCCCGTTATATTGTTCTATGCTATCAACAGAGCTCTGGTCCAGTTATCATGTTACCCGTATTACATATTGTAATGGTACTTGTTACATTGTATATTTGACATATCAGATCATAAAGTTAACTTGGGTATGGGGGAGACTTGACGGTTGATTAGATCTTATCGGGTGATGTACTGGATCCATATTGTTAGTCCCACTGCAGGGGACGGTAGTGCTACCTACCACTAGCTCCATGAGCTCCCGTTACTTGATTCGTGCTCCTCTCTTAGCGGAGGGCCCTGGTCTCAGCAGCCAGGGTCCGTTTAAGGTCGTGATCCCGGGTATGCACGGGATACATCCACCCGATAAGAACTCCTCGACCATGAGTTTCCAATTAACATAATCAAACAGTATACACAATAGTGACGTCGGGAATACTTGTTATTTGGTTACTCTATCGTTTAGATAATGGTACCCGTAGGCCATATCCGGATGGGTTCGATTGGAGTGCGGGCTCCAGTATGAACTGCCAGTGGTATGGGACACTGGAAGAGAGTAATTAAAATACCAGGTGGTACTGATTGCTACTATTGTATAAATAACATGACTTGCCTGATACATATTTACTACTTGTTATTGTTCTTTTCCTGATACATGTTTACTATTGTATTGTTGTACTTATTATTGTACCTGATCATTTACCCGATATTATGTTACATATATATTGTTACTTTGCTTGGTACATGTTACTTTCTTTTTGGTGGCATATTACACATGTTCTGCATTGCATTTATTCTGTTG
The DNA here is from genome assembly GCA_038442645.1 of Agave tequilana. Classification (NCBI taxonomy): domain Eukaryota; kingdom Viridiplantae; phylum Streptophyta; class Magnoliopsida; order Asparagales; family Asparagaceae; genus Agave; species Agave tequilana. The sequence goes on along the minus strand of JAVJIF010019098.1, from coordinate 5,173 downwards.
TCTGTATACCTTGTAGACATCCTTACTGTATATGTATAACACAATAGTGAGGTTATATTGTATATGCCCACTTGCATGTTCATATTGCATATGCCCACCTGTATGTTCACTTCGGTCACGTCACCACTAGCAAATTCATATCTATTACGTCACCACTAGACAATATTATTTATGATATAACCTGGACACGATTAGAGACATGATCCGATGATTACATATTTATATTTGTCTACTGCTTATTACTGTTACCACATCATATCTTATGTCTTATTATCGTGCTTGTATTATTATAGTATATTCCTGCTTTCTTCATTTTACCACTCACTAGTTCGCTTTCTGACGACCCTGGGTTTGCATGCCCAGATTGGAGATCCGAGTTACCATAGCTTCAGAGAGTGCCTTGGAGTCACATGGAGATTCCTCATCAGGACTATTCATATGTATTTTAGTGCTTTATTTCTGTTATCTTATTTATCCCTGTTTTCATATCTGTTATGATAACTAACCTCTTTCTGCAGGTATTCTTTTACTTATTTCCTGCTGGACCCCTTGTCTATATGGAGGCTATGTCTTGTACTGAGGCTTAACGTACGCGTGAGTGTGTTTTCACCTCACGTATGTACGTCGCCATAACGTCTCCGTATCCTTGGGATCGGGGTGTTACATAGTGGTATCAGAGCCTAGGTTCACACCTGGTGTGGGTAACCACCTGGGTCAATCCTTGAGCTCTTACCAACAGTACAATCAGGTTCAGATTAATTGATCTGTATCTGAATTTGGGGATTCCAGCAACGAGTACAAGAATACCATGACCTTGACAATTTATTCCTTGACTTGTTTGTATTCCTTCCTTCCTTCCAGTTGTCAACCAGAATATCCGATTTCCTTCTCACTTTCCTTGCATCTTATTGCTTCCAACCCGTTAGTATTCGTTCATTACAATACTTCTCCATTCCGAGTTCCTTATAGATATCAGAGTTGCGCAGCGAAAGTGTCGTGGACCCGTAACATTTCGGCTTTGGGGTTGAAAATAATGTTCCCACACCTGAATGGAAATTGCGAGGACGCAATTTTTTGTAAGGTGGGGAGAAATGTAACCCCCTGCTCCCTGATGTACGTATCACCGTATCGGTACGCGATACGACGTACAAAAATTGATTTGACCTCCATGGTAGTCCGATTGAGCTGATTTCAATTTTAAAAATCATGTTCTAATATTTTAGATTTTTCAGGATTTTCTGAAATTTTTCTGGATTATTTTGGAAAAACTCCGTAGTCGGTGTCGACCGATACCGATAACCGGCCTTTCGATTTTTCTTTCACAAATGGAGTTGTATTTTGAGAATCCGCTTTCACCATGTGTCTTAGAATCGTATTTTCTACGTTTCGGTATTTTTGGAGATTTTTCTTAATTTATCGAAAATCCGGCCAAACCGGTGTCGCCCGTATCGGCGACAGCTTCCGGGATTTTTAATTTGCAAACTAGATAGGATTTCTTCAAACCGTTTTTAGATTACATCTCAGGATAATATTCTCTATTTTCTGTAATTTCGGGCACCGTTCAGAGCTAGTTGAATTTTGAGCCAATATTATACTATTTAAATATTAATTTTTCTTTTTCTTTTTCTTTTCTTTTCTTTTCCTTCTTCTCCACCCTTCTCCAAACTTCCACCGCCTCTTAACCCACCGCCTCTCCCTCTCTCTCTCCTATAAATTCCCCTCTTCTAAACCTCTCTCTCTAAGTTCTCTCTCATAAACCTCTCTCTAATTTCTCTCTCTACTTCTCTCTCTCTAATTAAACCCCTAATCAATTCCCTCCCTCTCTAAACTCCCCTCTCTCTGTTCCACGGCCGCCGCGCGCCCACGGCTGGCGTCTCCGCGCCCCCGGCCGGCGTCGGCGCCGCCACCCCCCGCCCAACCCCTCCTCTTCTTCTCCTTATTTTCCTTTTCTTCTTTTTCCTTTTCTTTTTCTCCTTCTTCTCCAGCTACTACTTCTCTCTCTTTCTTTCTCTCTCTCTCTCTCTCTCCCCCCTCTCTCAGGATAATCCGTCGCCAGCGGCTAGACTGCCGCCGGCGGGCTGTCGGCGACGGCCTGTCGCTGGCCGCCGCCGGTGGGCTACCGCGGGCCGCCGGCCAGCAGAGCTGGCCGGCGACAGCACCCCAGCAGCGACAGCAATTGCTGCCGCCGCTGCTGCTTGTGGGAGAAGTGGGTTCGGGTTACACCCGAACCCACTAACCCTCTTTGGTGTGGGTTAAAACCCATTAACCCAGTTGACCCGTAACCCATTAAGATAAGTTATGGGTTTGGGTTTGGATCTTAACCCGGCCCGTTAACCCGCATCCAAACCCATTAAAGCGTTCGGGCGATATCGGGAGCATCCGGACTCCGATTTGGACAATTCTGGATCCGTTGCGATCGTGGGAAAGAGAGCTACAGTCCTATGACCAGTTTGTGAGTGTTTTTATTTTATAAATTGCCTTTTTTAGTCTATTAATTGAACTTGGTTGCTTTAGTAATTACCGGTAAATCCTAATTGGTACACCATATTAAAACATTGTAATAAATACTGTACTTAAATATGTCGGATACCTAATAGACGTAGAGTGTAACACTGGATACCTATTAGGTCATGTTCATGGACCACTGACATCCGACCCACTATGTCACCATATGTTTGGACACTATCATGTATCGTACCACAGTAACGTTACCTGCATACGGTTCCACAGATACGCTATGACACGACACTGTCACTAGACATGCATGCTAGATACTGTTACTAGAATTCACAGGATATGATATTATATGATACACGGACTACCATTATTACATGTACTGTTACATGGATTATGGCCACACCTTTATGTTCAACTAGTATAAGGATAAGTACCGCATGTCATATTATTGTTATCATCCTTACACTAATATGATAGTTCACTGTACATGATATTAGACACTGCCCATAGGTATTACTTATACATATTGCACAGATATTATGACACGTCTCACGTTCGTATTCAGATACACCACTTCACGGCATACCGTCATATCCTATACCGTTATCATCATTACATGAATTCTTGGCATATCACTGTTACACGTGCATACATGATTTAATTATTCTGGTCATATGGATCACCGTGCATATTACATGTATTATTGTTTCATATTACCGTATTCATGTTATGTGATTGTTTCCTGTTATTGTTATGGATATTCCCGATACTGGACTTGAGAGCTGTTGATATGCTATATGTGGACTTCCACATCTATTGATCCCGTTTCCCGTTGTATTGTTCCCGTTATATTGATCCCGTTATATTGTTCCTGATTCCCGTTATATTGTTCTATGCTATCAACAGAGCTCTGGTCCAGTTATCATGTTACCCGTATCACATATTGTATGGTACTTGTTACATTGTATATTTGACATATCAGATCATAAAGTTAACTTGGGTATGGGGGAGACTTGACGGTTGATTAGATCTTATCGGGTGATGTACTGGATCCATATTGTTAGTCCCACTGCAGGGACGGTAGTGCTACCTACCACTAGCTCCATGAGCTCCCGTTACTTGATTCGTGCTCCCCTCTTAGCGGAGGGCCCTGGTCTCAGCAGCCAGGGGTCCATTTAAGGCCGTGATCCCGGGGTATGCACGGGATACATCCACCCGATAAGAACTCCTCGACCATGGGTTTCCAATTAACATAATCAAACAGTATACACAATAATGACGTCGGAACACTTGTTATTTGGTTACTCTATCGTTTGGATAATGGTACCCGTAGGCCATATCCGGATGGGTTCGATTGGAGTGCGGCTCCAGTATGAACTGCCAGTGGTATGGGACACTGAAGAGAGTAATTAAAATACCAGGTGGTACTGATTGCTACTATTGTATAAATAACATGACTTGCCTGATACATATTTACTACTTGTTATTGTTCTTTTCCTGATACATGTTTACTATTGTATTGTTGTACTTATTATTGTACCTGATCATTTACCCGATATTATGTTACATATATATTGTTACTTTGCTTGGTACATGTTACTTTCTTTTTGGTGGCATATTACACATGTTCTGCATTGCATTTATTCTGTTGTCTGTATACCTTGTAGACATCCTTACTGTATATGTATAACACAGTAGTAGGGTTTATTGTATATGCCCACTTGCATGTTCATATTGCATATGCCCACCTGTATGTTCACTTCGGTCACGTCACCACTAGCAAATTCATATCTATTACATCACCACTAGACAATATTATTTATGATATAACCTGGACACGATTAGAGACATGATCCGATGATTACATATTTATATTTGTCTACTGCTTATTACTGTTACCACATCATATCTTATGTCTTATTATCGTGCTTGTATTATTATAGTATATTCCTGCCTTCTTCATTTTACCACTCACTAGGTCGCTTTCTGACGACCCTGGGTTTGCATGCCCAGATTGGAGATCCGAGTTACCATAGCTTCAGAGAGTGCCTTGGAGTCACATGGAGATTCCTCATCAGGACTATTCATATGTATTTTAGTGCTTTATTTCTGTTATCTTATTTATCCCTGTTTTCATATCTGTTATGATAACTAACCTCTTTCTGCAGGTATTCTTGTACTTATTTCCTGCTGGACCCCTTGTCTATATGGAGGCTATGTCTTGTACTGAGGCTTAACGTACGCGTGAGTGTGTTTTCCACCTCACGTATGTACGTCGCCATAACGTCTCCGTATCCTTGGGATCGGGGTGTTACAGACCACATCCCCACATATGCGCACACATGCCGAATCGAACCGGGTCGGGCCAGGTTCGGAGGGCGCACGCCCACGACCTGCGAACACGAATGCAGTTCGATTCAGGGGTCTCTTGAACTTTAATTTTTTTCGATTTTTTCTATTTAATTTTTATTTAAAATTCTGTTTTGATTTTCTCGAATTTTCTGTTCGGTTTTGACCCACTCTCCGGATTTGCTCGCGAACTGCATGATCGTTTGCAGATTTGGAGCGAGTTTGTTACAACAGATGAACTCCGAGAATCTATAAATAGCTTCTCACAGTTCAGTCTGTTACCTACAAAAATACTACAACATTCTCTGTCTCCCTCCTCCATATTTCTTTACTACAATTCTGGTTCGATTTTCTTGGTAATTTTCGG
>JAVJIF010019097.1:0-115215 GCA_038442645.1 Agave tequilana | reverse complement strand
ATGTTTTAGTCCTAATACACTTAAGAGTATGATCATAGATTAATACTCAAACATGTTAGATCATTTTGATAAAAAATCCTTTAATAAAACTTGTTTCCTTTTTCAAAAAGCTGGTTTTCCAAAACATGATATTTCTAAAAACTAATTTCCAACTTTGTTTTGACAAAACATTCTGAAATGACGATTCCTTTTTTTAAGCCATGAAACAAACTAAGTGTGGGTGAGTGACAATCCCAAATAATCTACTTCTATCATCTAGGTTTTGACAAAATGTTAAAAAAAGAAAAGTAAAATACAAATCTTGGTAATGTCTTGATCCCGAAGCTTTCTACTGTGCTTGGCTTGGGAATGCAAATCTTTAGCGGCGTCCAAACTTGTGAGTCTTGATTGTGGAGCCGTCAAATCAACTTGTTTTAACCTGAAATCCTTTTAAACAAGATTGTTAAACTCATAACTAAATATGGTTTGTTATCATCAAAATATTGGGCTATGGCCTTTGGGCCAACAATCTCCCCTTTTGATGATGACAAAACATATATAGTTATTACAAATATTTTGGGTGGAGGCTTCAAGTGAAGCTCCCCCTCAACACATGCATATAAAAAAATACATAAAAAGGTACTCAGGCATAGATAAGTGACACAAATAATAAAGCAATCATATACAAGTTCGTGCCAAAAATAACTCATGCCATAAAGGATAACACATGTTCATACATAGATAAAAGAAAAAACACATGTTCACAACACAAACATCAAATATCAGGTACATGTCCACAATACTAAAAATAACAAAAGATGTCCACACAAAGATACAAAATACAAACACACTAAATATAAGCCCAGAAATGAAATGTCTCTCCAGAATGTCTCCCTATCAATAACTTTCCCCTTTTTGACATCATCAAATAAGGGGAAGTCACTCAGCGCCATCATCGTCCTCCTCATCATCGTCTTCCTCAGACGAGCTCTCCTCAGCATCACCCGCAGCCATCTGCTCATCACCATCATCATCATCATCGTCCTCCTCTGAATCCTCCTCCTCTGGATCGATAGCAGCAATAGCAGGCTCTGGAGCTGGAGGAGCAGAAGGGGCCCTAACAAGAAATGGAGGGCCGGAGGGAGGATGCGGTCGGCATACGGTGTGGGATCTGGGCCTCGCATGTCGTACTTCAAGTAGATTGCCCCAAATTGCAAATCCATGTATCTCATGGAATCAGCAACATAGGACAAATCGTTCGAAGTCCTTGATAGCGAGATCCATCTTCTCGCGATATGCCACGTGCTCCGCTGAAATCTGGCTCAGTCGCTAATCAACCCAATTCTGATGATCCTGAAACTGAGCACGAAGCTCAGAGGAAATGAAAGTATGGAAATCAAAGGGAAAGGAAGAACCTGGAGCTAAAGATGATGACCCTTGGACCAGATGAAGGTCCTGGAACAGATGAAGTTCCTGGGACAGGAGAAACAGGCGGCTGTTGTGCAGCAGCACGACGAGTCGCAGCTTCCATCCTTTCAGGAGGGTACTGTTCAGGTCAACAGAAGGTTCAGAGGATCTCACGGAGGATAAATCAAAGCCAAGTTGTCTCAGGAGGTAAGAAATAAGCATCCCATAGGGCAAATGCCTCCCAGGGACATGAACATGGTCAGAAGTCATGTGAGAGATGATGAAACAGGGAATATTTATCTTAATGCCTTTAAGAAGGCAATAGACAATTAAAGGTACTGGACCCCGAGCATGACTATATTCACCCGATTTGGGCATAATATTGTAGAACACAAATTTTGCGAGGACTTGGGCGGTGAGAGTGAACTTGTTCACCTCCTCGTTCCTCACTAAACTGGGATTGTCATTCCCGTGGATCAAGGTGGACGCGGTCAGCGCAGACTCACCGGCCGGATAATCAAAATCATGAAGATCAAAAGAGTAAACATCAACTCCTCCATAGGAGAGATGAAGAAGTTCAGCAAATTGGTCTAGGGGGATATCAATGTCTCTCCCTAGAACTCTGGATCTAACATGATTTCCCTCAAAAGCAAGATTTGTATAGAAATAGGGTATTAGAGAGGTGTAGACTGGTTCTCTAATGGCCATAAATTGATCTAGTGAATTATTTCTCAATATTTGGGGAATATGAGATGTTCAAAGTCTTTGAGGACTACACACCTCCCTGAAATGATAGATCTCCCTGAAAGGAGAATAAACCTATTTTCTGCAAGACTATTGACAAAAGGGGGTTTGTTTTAGGGGTAGAAGATGATGGTACCACAGATTTCCCTTTATCACTTCTAGATCTTTTAGGCATGTTGATATTTTGTGAAAAATTGAGAGATCTAGGTTAAAATCAAAAATCAATTAGGGCTTGATCTAAAGACTGATGAAACAAAGGATCTTGACAAGAGATAGATGAACACAAAACTAGAGAGCAAGATTCACAAGAAAAAATGAATTTTTACCTGAAGGAAGAGATCAAGAACCCTAGGTTGAAAATCCCTGAAAATGAACGAAGAACAGGCCTGAAGATGATGATCCAGTGAAAATCGAGATTGTGGGCTTGGATTTGAAGTGGATTAGAGTGAGATGAGAGAAATAGAATTTTTGAGAGAGAGAGGGAGAAAGGGGATCGGCGGAGGAAATGAAGGAGAGAGAGAGAAAAAAGGGCTTTAAATAAATGGGTAGTTGGCAGATTCTCGACGCACGGCCGACCGGTCCGGTCGACCGAAAAATCCGGAGAGCTCTGACAGCCTCAGCGGTCGACCGCACGGGTCGGCCGAGATTACCCGAGAGCTCTGACAGAGAAGCGGTCGACCGCACGGGTCGGCCGGCAACAGAGAAGAATGAAAATTTATTCTTCCAGGCAAAGTCGGTCGACCGAAACTCAGAGCCGGTCGCCGGCTTTGCCCAAAATCTGTCAGCAGCAAAAGAATAAAAAAAATTTAACAAATAATAAGCAGGCTATTTTAACATACCAAAATTTAACAACATGTTTTAAATCTTCATAAGTTATAATATCAACAAAATTTACACAAGATATTTTAACTTTTAATTTTCATACTAAAAACAAAGATTTAGAGATGTTGAAGCCGAATACCCGGTGAAGGGTTCTGAACTCCATCCTCGAGATTCCTCTGAATGAGTTGAGGTGCGCAATTGCCATCTCTAAGGTATTTGCTTTAAATATGAATTTTAAAAAATTATTTTTAGTTTTGACAAAATGTGTATATAGGTATATGATCAAAACTAAACATGTGGACATTCAAAATATGTGACAAACAAAAAAAACAAGACATCAAAAATTAGAGCAAGGCGTATACACAATCATGATAGAGATGTAGGTTTACATTAACACATGTCAATGAAGCACAATAGTAAACTAACCATCCTATACATTTGTATATAAACAAAAATAAACACTTTTAAATGGAGATGTTACCAAAACGAGGGCAATCTCCAAAATAGGTGCCTCCATGATAGCGATGCATACGCTGTTTGGTACGGAGAAGAGACGTTCGGTGTAAAATTTCCTTGAATCAATTGAAAGATTACAACAAACTTATACTCCGACTACAAGAGAGGGGAGATGCTGAGTCTTGGATCCCCTTTTGTTTAGTGCTGGGTTCTTCAGGTGGTGATGGAAAGTGAATCTTATTTTCCGTTGACCGGGTGAACGTCGAAAACTTTTGGGGATCTTCTCTTCGGATGGCGGACGGAGTAACGTAGCTCTGTCTGCCAGAAATCTCAAAGAGATTGTAGGCAGCAAGTTGTTTGAAGGGTTGGACTCTCTTTCCTCCTCTCTAGAAGCTCTAAAGCCAAGCTCTTTTCTCTCAGGGTTCTTCTCTCCAAAAATCCGACCCCTTCTTCATAGCAACAGGGCTATTTATAGAGGTTTCAGGAGCGTACGTGCCTCCTAAAAATACTCCATAATGGGGGCTAACTTTCCTGTTATATGGGCCGTGATTGGCCCTGAAACCGGGACGGTTACAACTGAGGCGCGGGTTTTGACCCTCGCGCCTTGGCGCTGCTGAGACGCGGGTTTCGACCCTCACGCCTTGCCGCTGCTGAGACGCGAGTTTCGACCCTCGCGCCTTGGCGCGGCTGAGACGCTGGTTTTGACCCTCGCGCCTTGGTGCTGCTGAGACGCGGGTTTCGACCCTCGCGCCTTGGTGCTGCAGTTTAGCTGAGACGCGGGTTTCGACCCTCGCGCCTTGGTGTTGCAGTGTTGGCTGAGACGCGGGTTTTGACCCTCGCGCCTTGGTGCTGCTGAGACGCGGCTGTCGAGCCTCGCGTCTAGAACTTGGAATTCTGCTTTTTAATCTCTTGTCTTTGGTGATTTTTAGATAGCCTACAGAACCCCCTCCAAAGTTTTCGACATTCCGCAGTTAAGTGGGATGGATTTCGAAATACTTTGGACTCTAGCTGAGCTCACCCTTGTGACTGGACTGTCAATGCTCCGGGTTTGATCTTGTCTGGAGTATGGTCTTCGTGAGTGTACTGTGGAACTCTTTGAAGCCACCAAAGTTGATCGTGTTGAGTGTCTAGATACACAGTCTAAACCTCCCCGATTGCTTTAAGTCTGTCGTGGGTGCACTTTAAAGACAGGAGTGGACGGTCGTCTGCTTATGCCAGTGTACTGTTGAACTGATTTGCAGAAGTAAGGACTGAACGCCAGCTTTAAAGTTGCAACTTTTATAGGGTTGCATCTTTTGGAATGAAAACGCGACTGTTATTTAGACACGATTCTTGGGCTGATTGGAAGGATACGAACTTTCGAGAGAGACGCATCTTTTGGAGTAAAGACGTGACTTTCTGGACGCAACTATGGTTGTGCTGAAGGAATACGTCCATTGAAGAGGCGCGGCTGTTGGGTGCGAATCCGTGCCATGCCATGAGTGCACTGCCACGTGTCCTGTGGAGCCGACGGGACACCTTCTTTTTGACGTGCGAACCTCACGCTGCATTAAATGCACTGTCCACGCGTTAGGCGGTGATTCGGCGTCGAGCCAAGCGCCGCGTATCTTTGCGAATCACTGTGCCTATAAAAGGCAACAGTCCTTCAAGAGTCATCATTAGACTCTCTTTCTTCTTCGTTTACATCTGTTAGGGTTTTGAGAAAAAGGATTTCCTTTGTTCTCTTCTCTTCCGTCTAGCATTAGATTCTTGATTCGCAATGGCACCCAAGGCCAAGCGAACTACTTCATCGTCGAAGGCGGTCGTCACCGAGGCACAAAGGGCGGTTCCTCCATGCAGGAAGCCCCTATCTCAGGTATAACGCCATCAGGCTTGATCTTCGCCATTAGAGGGGTTTATGGAGTTCTTATAACCCTAAAAATCCCTTCTTTGAAGGAGAACCGCCAACGTGGATTCGAAACCGCATTTGGTTCTCAGACGCGGTCTTTGAGTTAACAAACAAGGCGCGGTTTGATGACCCTACCGCTTTTATCCGCTTGAGGATGTACTTGTTTGTTGAACATAGGGCGCCAGTAAGCCTTGCGTTCCGGAGTCATCACTTAGAATGTTTCTAATTGTGAAAGATCCGGACACAGACTTGATTCTTGCGTTCTGTGACATCAGACGCTGGTTTTTATGAATCTTGCACCGAGTCTAAGTACTTAGATATTTTTCATAAGTCTTGGATTTTGAAAATGCAGACTCCCTGCTGGCCTCACGGTCCTCAGGTCTGGACGCGGATTTTGATAATTTCTGCGTCCAGTATCTCTTCTGCGTCTGAATTATGGACACTTAATCATTTTCGTTTAGACTTCTGATCAAGTGTCATATTCTTATGCAGTGCGGCACTCTTCCAGTCCACTCTCCAAGAGGCGCCACTTCGGGCACATAGGTGGTGCTGACCGTGATTTAACCTTTGTGCTGCAAAAGACTGCTCCTGTGACTGCCGATAAGTCGAAGGAGCGAAGGGAGAAGCTCGCCAATGTTGACGGGCAACCTTTCGGGAGCTTATGACTGACGCGGCATTCACGACGAATGCTCGCGCTCCAATGGAGAAGCCTGCTTTCTTCTTTGGAGACCACGTTAGCGAGGGCGGCTATTCTTTGCATTACGGAGATTATAAATGGCTCCGTCAGATAGGGGATAGAAGGTTCTTTCTTCCGAACATGGAGAGGATGTACCCACTATCTTATCTCCAGCACATGTCCGTCCCTCGAAAAATGACATGGGAGCTTTCCCGGCCCGTCCCTGAAGTTACTCTCGGCAACCTAGGCTCCAAGAAGGTATATCATACTGGTCATGATAAGGAGGCTTTCGGCCTGTTTCCCGGGCTGTTGAGGACCGATCACCCAGTAGGAGAAACTCCTAAACTCGGCACCACCTTCCAAACGCATTCATGAAAGTGGGGGGTGATTTCCGGTCGACTTCCGTTCGCCCGGGTGGATTCATTCCACTGAGAAGTATTGGTGGGGTAAGATGGTGAGCTTCATCCTTGCCGATCTTGGAGGCCTATTGGAGCATGTGGAATTGTACCAGGCGGTCAGGGCCGTGCAGTACGGTATTCCACCAAGTTCTCAAAACTTCTTTGGGATCCTAGAGCGCTACAATCCTCTGACGGGGTGTAACACCCCGCTCCCAGAATACGTACCTAGTTGCGTTTTCGTATTTTCTGATCGTATTTTTCGATTTACTTCCTGTATTTATTTTGTATTATGAATTATTTATATGATCGTTTTGTCTTGGATCAGGATTCGTGGACTCAGAGTCTGCTCTTCTCTGAACCAGGGACCCGATCCTAGTGTATTACTCAATTTGGTCTTTCTGTATATTCCAATTTGATCGATTTCAGTTTTAAACATCATTTCCCAATATTTAGATTTTCTATGATTTTTTGGAATTTTTCTGAATTAAAATAAAAATCTTCAAAACCGGTGTCGACTAGTGCCGCTGACCGATTCCTGGATTTTTAATTTACAAATGGAGTCAAATTTAAGAAATCGCTTTCCCATATTTTCTTAGAATAATATTTTCTATCTTAATATATTTTTTGGGAATTTTCAGAATTTATCAGATTTCTGCCAGATTTGGTGTCGACCGATATTGGCGGCCGATTCTAGGATTTTTTAATTTAAAAAATATAAAGAATTTCTTGAAATGGATTTCACCATGATTCTTAGAATAATATTCTTGATTTTTGAGAATTTTTGCGGGTCGTTCCGAGATACTTGATTTTCGGACGATTTCGGTATTTTTCTGAAAGTTTTCCGCATCCGCAACCGAATCCCGGGAATCCGCTACTCTAATTATTTTCACTTTTTCTTTAAAGAAAATATCTTCCTCTTTTCTTCCTTTTCTTCTTCCATTTTCTTTCCTTCCTTTTCCTTCCACCAAATCTCCAAACTTCTCCATTCTTCCATTATCTTCTACATTCTTCCTCCAAAAATATCTCCTTCCCTCCAAAAAATATCTTCTCCAAAATATCTCAAACTCCTCTCCCATCACCATGGCCGGCCAAAGAGCCATCTAACCCCTCCATTTTACAAAAAACCGCCTCTCTAAACACTTTTTACATTACCTTCACAAATCCAATTCCTATATAAACCTTTCCTTCATCTTTCCACTTCATTTTTCTCTTCACCAACAACTCTAACCACCACCAACTCCTCCTTCATCTCCACCACAACAACAACCACTACAACTTCTCCAACTCCTTACCTTCATCTTCTTCCTCCTCCATCTCCATGTAAAGCACCACAACTTCAACAACTCCACCAAAGCCTTCACCTTCTCCTTTACCTTCTCCAAAACTACCACCACCACAAACTGATTGGGTAAAAACAAGGTACGTGAAGTTAATTGCACAAGAACTAGGTGTAAAAGAGATGGTTCAAGGTTTAGAGTTCACCTTTGGTTCTTGTTCACTTTGAATATGTAATTGATATACCTTGTTCCAATCTTCCGCTATAGCATATAGCTATACCGAGTCGAACCACAAGGAGAGCTAGCGTAGAAGCGTTACGATACTCGTGAGAAAAAGAAAACGAGAATTCTTCTCTTGCTTAAAAGAATGAATAAAACACAAAGAAAGGAATTAAAGAGTGTATGGATATGTTCATGGTGGTATGTGAAAAGAAATCAAGAAGAGGTTTGTTGTATTCACACTAAAAGAAAAGAAAACTTTAGAAAACTTGAATGAAAGAAAACCATGACTAGCTAACCTTAACTACCTTGCTAAAGACTTACTAAACTCCGTGATAGTGATGCATGCCTCATGTTGATTCATTGGCATGGATATGTCTTGCTTGTGGTCTAATTACTTTCTCACTTGGATGATGGGGATTCATTCTTAGACTTGTCTTGTAGCCTCCATAGATGGTCATCGGCCTACAAATTAGACTTTCAATAATGGAAACAAAAGAGCTACACTCAAGGGATGCTAATGAATAGGCATACAACATTCAAGAATCGACATAATGAAGTTGTACAACAAATAGCATATTGGTGATCCATCTCCATGTTCTATCAAGGCACTAGTTCAAAGACTAGGCTCCAAGTGAGGCACACATGAATCATATGGAGAATTACAACAAGATACTTGCCAAGGAATGAAAAGAAACCCATCGGAGAAGAGAAAACCATACAAATTGCAAGATGAAGTAAAGCAATCACCATGAGTTAGATGTTAGCAAGGTAGTGGTTAGCTAGTACATGGAGAAAGAATTAGCTACACATCATTACAAAAGAAAAGCTAAACATGAATTAAATTGCAAGAAAGTAAACAAAGCAAGTAAGGAAAGAAATCAAACTAGAATCAAGCTCAAGTAGAGAAGTAGAGAATGGATCAATCCTTGTATAGCTCCAAGTTGTCACTCCTTGATGATACAAGCTCTCTCTCTCATACAACTCTCTCTTGCAATGAAATCTAGGGAGAAGAAGATCATAGAGAGCTACAAACCCTAAACAAAAACTAACAAAATTACAAAGCTATTCACTAATCTCTCTCTCTTCTCTGATCAGTCTTTGCTCGCAGGTGAAGGTGCACTATTTATAGCAGAAATGAGAAGCTTCGAGAGCCTGGGAGGTTGGCGCAAAATCTGGGGCTCAACGGCCCAGATCTGCCGCGGATCCGCCGCGATCGCGGCTTGATCTTGGCCGTTGATCCGGATTTTTCTGTTGGAGATCAGTTGGGAGGTTGTTAGCCACGTGGTATATCTGGAATCTTCGTTTGTTGCGCGGATCTCTCTGGATCTGGTTTGAGATTTGGCTTTATCTTTAATCTTTAATTAATCACCTTAATTATGCTAATTAAGGTAATTATTTGGCTAACTCTCTTTAAGTGTGTACCTGCAAATATGTAGAGAAGAGGAATAAAAATCACATATTTATTTGTAATATGCATGGGAGTTATGATGTAAAATATGCAATATTGGATACCAATCACACCCCCACACTTATTCTTTTGCTCGTCCCGAGCAAAAACAAAGAAAAAGAAAAGAAAATCTAAACTACCAATTTATTACACCACTTTCGCAGGTGACGCGATTGCACTGAGCATGTGCAACAAGCCGTTAAACCTCTAGGTTACCCTAGAGGAGGAGTGTTGTCTCCTGAGGGTTTTCAGCGGATTACACCCACAAAATCCATAAAGAAAGAAGACAAATGTTAGTATTTTGAAAACTCATTTTGAATAAGAGACATGTTTTTAAACTATTTTTGCAAAAATATAAGTGATCCTAGGTCATAAGTCCACCTATAATCATTCTTCCTTAAACTTAGTATCCATGCAAGATCTTGTCTTAATTAAGGTAAGAATTCAAAATTGGATTGAATATTTTTATCCTTCATAAAACCTAGATAGTATGCACACCGTGTAAGTGAAGATTTCTGGGATTTCAACTCTAACCATCAAGCCATTTATTTATTTATATATATATTTTTTTTATGCTTTTTTCTTCCCTTAGTTTAGGCTTTCTAGTCTACCCTTGTAACGAGCCTTTAACCGATGACTCCCAAACCAGACGGTCTTAGGGCACCAGATGAGAAAACATCCCTCAGGTTTAAGGTCTCGAGTAGAAAAGGCCACGAAACTAAAGGGGATTATTTATTATCGCCGTTAGGCGTGAATAATCATGCTTCTTGAGGCATAATTATCCAGCTTAATAAGTGAGATCACCGTTAGGCGTGAGTAACCATGCTTCTTGAGGCATAGTTATCCAGCTTAATAAGTGATCTTTTATTTATATATATATATATTTTTTTTTCTTTTTTTTTTTTTTATTTATATGGCATTTTTGGTCTTTGTCTCCATCCCAAGAAATGTGTAAGTGTAAAGTGCATATTTATCTAAGGTAAAAATTCAAGATAAAAATATCTCACCAATTTTACTTACTTAGTCTATAATTTCAAACAAGATCTATTACTTCAACTATGTTTAAGATGTCATAATTAAGGCTCTTAATTTCTAAGATACATCTTAATTTTCTTAAAAAATAGAACAAAACTTTGTCTCTTATTTCAAAAAGTTTTTATAATTTTTTTTTTATTTTTATTATTTCTAAAGAAATGTAAAAGAAAGAAAGGAAATGTAAAAGAAAGAAAGTCTAAAAACTCTATGTTAGTAAACCCTCCCCACACACTTATTTCATGCATTGTCCTCAATGCATTATGATATATGTATGCATGAAACAAAATGGAAGGGGAAGGAATTATTTACAAGGAATATACAAGTGTAACTCTCACCTGGGCTTTTGGTCGCTTCCCTCTGGCCCGTTTCCCATCGTTCCAATGTGTTCTCTTTCTTGAGCTCCATTGGGAAACGGTCTGAATTATTCTAACCCTAGGTGTTTCCAGTTTCAACTGGTTGTTATTTCATTCATACTCATTCCACCACATCGTTCACAAACAAAGTCCTTATCACCACTCTCACTCAGAATCTCATCACTTCCAATTTTAAGAAATTTTAACTCTTCTCCATATAATTCTTCAAAACTCAAATCAACATCCGGAAGTGGACAATCAGCTAATTTACCCCGAGTTGACTCATCTAAACACATGATCTCATCAGCAAACAAGTCTTCAAAAGATATATCAATTGGAGGTTCTAATACACTCTTAGTTGGCTTATTGAAAGTGAAAATATCCAAATCAACTTTCCCCGTTTGAAAGGGTACTCGGATAAGAGAATCACAAGATTGTGACTCATCTTTTGGATCTTCACTTTCCTCCTCACAATTATTATTAATGAAGCTAACCTCAAATGTTTGATCTTTTGTTTTATGAGGCTGTGTGTGGAAGACATTGTGTTCATGTGTCATGTTACCAAAAGTCAACCTCATTGATCCATTCCGGCAATTAATGATTGCATTTGCAGTAGCCAGGAATGGTCGACCCAGAATGACAGGAATTTGTGCCCTTTGATTGGAATTTGACACTGGTTTTGTTTCAAGGACAACAAAGTCAACAGGATAAAAGAATTCTCCAACTTTGACAAGGACATCTTGAATTACCCCTTGGGTTTAGTAACAGAGCGATCAGCCAATTGGATGGTCATTTGGGTCGGGAGGAGATCACCTAACCCCAATTGTTGGTACACAGAGAAAGGTAGGAGATTAATGCTGGCCCCCAAATCAAGAAGTGCCCTATTTATTGTAGTCTGTCCTATGATGCATGAAATGGTGGGGCTCCCTGGGTCTTTGTACTTAACAGGAATTGGACCAGTGAGCAACTCATTAATGGATGATGCAAGGAAGACTTTTTTAGGGACTTGGGTCTTCCTCTTCTTGGTGCACATTTCCTTAAAAAATTGGCATATGATGGCACTTGTTGAATGGCATCAAGAAGAGGGACATTGATTTGGACCTTATTGAATGTTTCTTTTATCTTCTCCATGTGAGCATTTGACTTGTTATTTCTCAGCCTATTTGGATATGGAGCAATAGGCTTGTATGTATGCTCATCTACCTTTTCTTCACCCTTTGCTTGGAAATGGATGGCTCTGCACTAGAAGATGGTTTGTCAAAAGTTGGTGGTATTGGGACATGAGGTGTTGGCTTTGTACTGGATGAGATTGTGGACTAGAAACCTTATTGTCAATTTGTTTACCAGAGATCTCAGGGTATGAATGGCATGACAGTGACTGGGTCCTGAATCTTCAACTTTGGGATTTAGCAATGGCTGATTTGGGAACAAATTTCTTTGATTCTCAGCCAATTGCCCAATTTGGACCTTCATTTCATTCAACTCCTGCTGCTGGTTTTTTGTTAAGGTTTCTATCATTTGTTTCAACTCAGATATTTCGGAATTATTTTGGGGTGGATGTTAAGGATATGGAGATTGGAATTGTGATTGGTAGAATGGTGGAGGATTCTGATAAGACTGATATGACTGTGGTGGACTTTGAGATGGATGAACATACAGTGAATTCTGATCGAAACTGGAGGGATGAAACTGAGCATTGTATGGATATGGAAGTGGTAGCATATGATGCTCAGGACCAGACTGACTCCATAAAAAATTTGGATGGTTCTGCCATCCTGAATTGTAAGTGTTGGAGTATGGATGATGATTGGGTCTGGTCAATACTGCATTCATTTTCTCCTGAAATGATTGTGGCTGATATAATGGACACTCCTCAACAACATGGCTAAGGTCATGACAGTTGGTGCAACCTGTCTAATCAAAGGCAATGGGTTGACCTGGTTGACCACAGAATTCCCTTTTGACTCAAGCAGTTCTATCCTCTTATTAATTGTGTGATCTTGGTTTCTGCAGCTAGAGAGGATTCTTTGGAGTGTGTACCAGTTCTGGAAGTGGTGGAAGTGGATTTGTCAGGACAAGACTCCCACTGAATGGTTTTTTCAGCTAGGGTTTCAAAGAGATCCCACCCCTGATGTTCATCTTTCTTCAAAATTCCCCCTGGCACATGGATTCTAAAAGTGTTTTCGTTTGGTAATCTAATCCATCATAGATAATCTGGCATAGACGCCATTTCTCTATACCGTGATGGGGACACAGGGCAAGAAGGTCTTTGAAACGCTCAAGATACTTCCAGAAAGGTTCATTTGTTTCCTGCTTGAATTGCATTATGTTCTTTCTCATGAGGGCTGTTTTGTGGATAGGATAGAATTTCTTAAGAAAGACTTTAACAAAATCCTCCCATAAAGATATGGAACTGACAGGAAGATTATAAAGCCATTTCTTAGCTAAATCCTTAAGTGCAAACGGTATGAACCGTAACCTAACAGCATCCTCAGACAGTTGGGAAATTCTCATCATTTGGCATACCTCTTCAAACTCACGAATAAAGAGGTACGCATCCTCAGACTCTAGACCATGGAAATGGGGAAGTGTACTAATGAATTGTGGTTTCAGCTCAAAATTGTTTCCATTAGGCTCGGGGAGAAGAATGCATGAAGGAATGGAGGTGCGAATCGGATAAAATCGATCCTGAAGTGAGACGTTGTTGGTCATGATGTGAAGTGGATGAGTAAGTGCAAGTGTAGAATGAATGATGATCACAGAACCACTCTCGTATATACAATCACAAACAACGTGCACCGATCACACCAGCGAAAAAGAAAAATAACAAAAACAAAAGAAAAAAATCAATCCAAGCTTGTCTAGAGTTTCTGGTCCTAGATGACTCCTAAATAGACTGTCCACAGGAGGTTTGGTGTAGACTCTGACTATAAGCAAATCAGCCAGGGAAGGGTAAGGTTGGTGGGAGGTTTTCCGTCCGGAGACGTTCCTTAATTAAGTAACCAGCAACCTTCGGGCTTTCGGCCCTCAACCCCTTTCCTAGACACTGATTTTACAGAAGTCAATTTCCAACACTTTTCCCCCTTAGGATAATCTCCTAAGTGAGTCCGGATGTCCCTAGGGCCAACGTCTATTCAAATTTTATTTACAAGCTTGGGATTGTGAGTGCTGGGATAGTGGTTTGCGGGCTAAGGAAAGGGTAATGACCTCCCCACCTTATCTTATTTACAGGTATTGCCCTTAAAATTGAATTGTGCAAGTGTACGATATAGAAACAAACAAGGTTCACTCCAAGTAAGATAAATCAAACAAAGAGTGAGTCCTAGTCTATATGCAATGAATTACGTACCTTGTCCCCCGCACTCTTCAACAGTAAATGTAAAGTAATTGAAAGACACGTGCCTATAATGCAAGATGTCTAACAATTTTTATCAATTAACACCAAATTTTTACTGTTGATTAGCAAATATCAGGTGAAGAATACAAGATTTCAGATATATCAGCAGAAGTAATTTGCAAAGCAGCAATCCCTGCAGAAAATTGTTAGAAGTGAACTCCTCTTTGCCGCGTTTCCACGGCAAAATGCCGCGGCTACGCGGCAATTTGGAGGGATCCTGGGCTCTGCTTTCTTGAGCAGAGGCCCAGGTCCACTTATATGTTTCTTCTGTGCAAGATATTCTGTATCTTCAACCTGTACCTGCAACAGAGAAGAAATATCGTTTAGTTAGTTTCTCACTTTTAAAAATACCGTTGCTCTCCCCGGCAACGGCGCCAAAAATTTGATTGGGTTAAAAACAAGGTACGTGAAGTTAATTGCACAAGAACTAGGTGTAAAAGAGATGGTTCAAGGTTTAGAGTTCACCTTTGGTTCTTGTTCACTTTGAATATGTAATTGATATACCTTGTTCCAATCTTCCGCTATAGCATATAGCTATACCGAGTCGAACCACAAGGAGAGCAAGCAGTAGAAGCGTTACGATACTCGTGAGAAAAGAAAACGAGAATTCTTCTCTTGCTTAAAAGAATGAATAAAACACAAAGAAAGGAATTAAAGAGTGTATGGATATGTTCATGGTGGTAAGTGAAAAGAAATCAAGAAGAGGTTTGTTGTATTCACACTAAAAGAAAAGAAAACTTTAGAAAACTTGAATGAAAGAAAACCATGACTAGCTAACCTTAACTACCTTGCTAAAGACTTACTAAACTCCGTGATAGTGATGCATGCCTCATGTTGATTCATTGGCATGGATATGTCTTGCTTGTTGGTCTAATTACTTTCTCACTGGATGATGGGGATTCATTCTAGACTTGTCTTGTAGCCTCCATAGATGGTCATCGGCCTACAAATTAGACTTTCAATAATGGAAACAAAAGAGCTACACTCAAGGGATGCTAATGAATAGGCATACAACATTCAAGAATCGACATAATGAAGTTGTACAACAAATAGCATATTGGTGATCCATCTCCATGTTCCATCAAGGCACTAGTTCAAAGACTAGGCTCCAAGTGAGGCACACATGAATCATATGGAGAATTACAACAAGATACTTGCCAAGGAATGAAAAGAAACCCATCGGAGAAGAGAAAACCATACAAATTGCAAGATGAAGTAAAGCAATCACCCATGAGTTAGATGTTAGCAAGGTAGTGGTTAGCTAGTACATGGAGAAAGAATTAGCTACACATCATTACAAAAGAAAAGCTAAACATGAATTAAATTGCAAGAAAGTAAACAAAGCAAGTAAGGAAAGAAATCAAACTAGAATCAAGCTCAAGTAGAGAAGTAGAGAATGGATCAATCCTTGTATAGCTCCAAGTTGTCACTCCTTAATGATACAAGCTCTCTCTCTCATACAACTCTCTCTTGCAATGAAATCTAGGGAGAAGAAGATCATAGAGAGCTACAAACCCTAAACAAAAACTAACAAAATACAAAGCTATTCACTAATCTCTCTCTCTTCTCTGATCAGTCTTTGCTCGCAGGTGAAGGTGCACTATTTATAGCAGAAATGAGAAGCTTCGAGAGCCTGGGAGGTGGCGCAAAATCTGGGGCTCAACGGCCCCAGATCTGCCGCGGATCCGCCGCGATCCGCGGCTTGATCTTGGCCGTTGATCCGGATTTTCTGTTGGAGATCAGTTGGGAGTTTGTTAGCCACGTGGTATATCTGGAATCTTCGTTTGTTGCGCGGATCTCTCTGGATCTGGTTTGAGATTTGGCTTTATCTTTAATCTTTAATTAATCACCTTAATTATTGCTAATTAAGGTAATTATTTGGCTAACTCTCCTTTAAGTGTGTACCTGCAAATATGTAGAGAAGAGGAATAAAAATCACATATTTATTTGTAATATGCATGGGAGTTATGATGTAAAATATGCAATATTGGATACCAATCACAAACCTCTCCACAAAACCACCACCCCATCATCTTCTTTAGGGCGGCCACCTCCCTTGGATTGGGGCCGAGCTCTTCTTCGTCGGTAATATCTCCGATGATTATTCCGGTAATCGTTGGTGATTATTCCGGTAATCATTACGGTGACGATTACAACGACAACAACTAACACCACCATCACCTCTACTATTCACCACCACCATCTCCACTTCCACCATCACTTTCACCATCACAACACCACCTCCATCTCCACTACTTCAAACCTCCAAACATCACCTCCTTCACTTTCTTTTTCATTACTCCATCAAAATCCAACTCCTTCACCAAATAACACCACCACCAATGAAATCATCTTTCCCTGTCTCTCTCTTTCTCTCTGTTGACGTGGATCTCACCCCCGCATCCAGGCAACTCCTTAACGTGAGTCTTTGCGTTCTTGACATCTATTCAACGCGGCCTTCGCGTTATTGTATCGACGCAACGCGGAGTCCATGCCCGCGTCTGTGTCCCTCTCGTGTCAAACACGACGCAGAGCTAATGCCCGCGTCTGTGTTCTTCTCGTGCTAACGCGACGCGGAGTCCACGACCGCGTCCGCTTTCTTCTCGCGGGTATCGAACCTCGCGTTTGTGGCATCCCCGCGAGGCGACTCCCACGTCTGTGATTCCCGCGTCAGCTATTCCCATGATGCGACTCCCGCGTCTGCGACCCCCGCGTCTCCCTCTAAAAAACCCGCGTGCTCGGTGTCCATGGATTTCGGACCTTTCGGCATTTCCGGTGATTTAGGCGAGTGTCCTCGTTCTCGCCTCCATTTGGGTTTCCCCGCTTTGTCGGGTCGATATGTATTTTATTCCATGTTTAAATGTATTTTGTATTGGGCTGAGTCCCTGTATTTGTGTATGGCCGAGTGCCAATGACTGGACCTGTATTGCTCTGTGGCGAATGCTTGTATTAGGGTAGTTTAATTCTTGTACATATACCATGCCTGTGATGTACTTTGTTGCTTTATACCATGCATGGCCAACCCTTCATGGTCGATTGGACTCTGGGTTTCTGCCCACTCCTGGGATGGCTAGTAGCCACCGAGAGTGCGCTTCAACCCCGAGTGTACTCGGACCCTTCAGCCTCTGGTCTCTCACTATCTCGGAAGAGAAGTGACTGGGACCGACAGGCCTCTCCGTCCTTCAGCCTCCGGTCACTCACTATCTCGAAAGGGAAGTGATTGGGACCGTCAGGTCTCTCAGCTCCGCCTGGTTATCATGATCAGCGTTTAGTGCTTTACCACTAGATTCATCTAGGCGAGTTGCTGCCGGATTTCCTACTCGCACTTTAAGCCGAGTTGTCCTGGTAACCTTGCCAGACGCTCCAGTGTTAAATACTGCTTGCTGTCTGTGCCTCCAGCTTGCTCAGCTTCGCTTGGTTGTGCTCAGCTACTACTCTATCACATGCCATGTATTTACCTGATATGTTAACACTTGCCATGCTATTACTTCATGCCTGTCATTTACATGCTACTATTCAACACCTATTTGTATCACCTGACAACTGATGTGTTACCACTAGACACCTGACATGCAACTACTTGGCAAGACCCTTGTTATGACATGACTTGCCACCGGACTAATATCAATCTCTTGCCATGATTGGTCACCTGCCAAATATCATCCTTCTATCATGCTATCACTTGACACCCGGCATGATATATTTGACCTTGTGATTATCACATTTATGGGAATCCTGTCTTGTTATCCTGTACTATGTACAGTGACCTGTTATCCTGTATTACATACTGTGACCTGAACTCCTGAACTCCTGATCATGTCTTGCACCTGTTATTCCCATAAATTGATAATTACCAAATAAATCATAAAAAGGAACAACTTGCATCGGGTCGGGGGAAACTTGCGGCTATCAATATGTGTTCGTGTTTACAGTGGTATTAGGCATGTTGTGCAACTAAAACTTTTGATCTGACCTGAGGGCCTCCAGGCGACCGAGGGGAGTGCTGGCTCCCTCCTTCCTGGTACCATCATGATAAGGGCATCCATAAGACCCTCCTGATCGCCTTGCGGCAGGTTCCGTCACCAAGCAACGAAACAATCATGGGCCGTGGTCCCGGGTATGTACGGGACCCACTGTAAACATAGTTCGTTGATACCCCCGCTGGTTTCCAATAACAGCCTTGCTTTACTCAGATATGGATATATGTGTGCTGGGACGCTAGTTCACATATCTAGATATCAGGGTAAGATGAGTAATAAGAAAGTGTCAAGATGATAACCTGCTCTTTAAGTTGTAAGTAGAAGTATGTGGAATGGGACGCATACTGAAGCCTGCAACTTAGACAGCTATGAATCTGTGATATGCCTCGCCATATTTGCTTGTACTGGATTTTACTTCAGATTTTCGGTTTTATGATTATTATCATATTAGCTGTTCATACCCTACTTTATTCCTTGTATTCTATTCCACCAGTCTCCTGTTCTCATCATACCCTGAGTACTTCCTGTCTGACATCTACTTGCTTACTTGCTTCTGCTCACGACACGGTTTTCAATGCATGATTATGATTCAGTTTTATCGATACACTTGTACTTATCTCAGCACGCCATCTGGCTTTTGTATCACCACTCGCCTGGGGAGTTCCATCTGACTCCCCTGGATCCTCATGTCCAGGTCATGGAGCTTGGAGCGTGTGGATTCTCCCAGTTGCTGATCAAAGTGGCGCAGTTGAAGCGTGGATCTCCAGCAGACCATCTGAAGCTCTATCCCTCCAGGCCCCCTGTGTGCCTCTCGAGTTTTCCTTTTGTAAACTCGTGAGTGCCTTGTGTACTGTTCATACTTATACATCCTTTGTATTCTCGCATTTGCGCATATCAGTGATGTAATATTCATGTAATATTTGTCACCTCTGGTGATAACTTTGTAATTGTACTTATGTGTTGGAATGTATAATGCACCATTTGCTTCCGTACTCTGATTCTTGCCTGTACTGATGCTTAGCGTATATACGTGAGGGTATTTCTGACCTGCGTATATACGTTGCAGTAACGTCCCCGTACCCGCCGGATCGGGGCGTTACAGGATGGTATCAGAGCCTAGGTTCTACATCCTCAGTACGTCCAGACGGCAAATTAATGGTAAAGAAATTTGCAACTGGAATGCATGAGTCCTGGTTATACAGTCCAACTACAAGTACAGAGTTATCTATTCATTCTTGATCATCCTTCCTTTGATTCCTAATCCCTTCCATCTTTCCCCTGTTTTGGTTTTTTGAAGCCTTTATACCAACTTAAGATATGAGTAGACTAGAGAGGTAGTGGCTGGTTCTGAAGAAAGCTATTATATGATCTCTTTGGCTGACTCTATGGTGCTCGGGTATTCCCAGGATTGATCCTAATCGGGTTATCTTTCAGAAGTCAGTTGTCGGAATTCTCTACGGATATTCTACATTCTCGGCTATATCTTTCAGAGTGATTAATGCCTGGTATTCGGAATCCCAATTATCGATCTTCTTTATTATGCTCAGGACTACCAGGGTTATCTTTATCTTCAGTATTCTGGCTTATTCTCAGAGTGACATTAAGTATGCAGTATAACGGGAATTCTATTGCAAAACTGCGTTATCAGTCAGTATTATTCGGCATTGTTCGAAGATTTATACAGCCGGAAATGCAGAGGATATCTATATTCTGATTACTGTTTAGTCAACTTGAGAGCCCTACCTATAGTGCTTCATATCTTAATTGGTATAATTCCACCCATGTCCCCTTTGTGTTCATTTTACCCCTTATCGAAATTGCGAGGACGCAATTTTTTGTAAGGTGGATGGAATGTAACACCCCGCTCCCAGAATACGTACCTAGTTGCGTATTCGTATTTTTTGATCGTATTTTTCAATTTACTTCCTGTATTTATTTTGTATTATGAATTATTTATATGATCGTTTTGTCTTGGATCAGGATTCGTGGACTCAGAGTCTGCTCTTCTCTGAACCAGGGACCCGATCCTAGTGTATTACTCAATTTGGTCTTTCTGCTATTCCGATTTGACCGATTTCAGTTTTAAACATCATTTCCCAATATTTTAGATTTTCTATGATTTTTTGGAATTTTCCTGAATTAAAATAAAAATCTTCAAAACCGGTGTCGACCAGTGCCGCTGACCGATTCCTAGATTTTTAATTTACAAATGGAGTCAAATTTTGAGAAACCGCTTTCCCATATTTTCTTAGAATAATATTTTCTATCTTAATATATTTTTTGGAATTTTCAGAATTTATCAGATTTCTGCCAGATTTGGTGTCGACCGATATTGACGGCCGATTCCAAGATTTTTAATTTAAAAACTATAAAGAATTTCTTGAAATGGATTTCACCATGATTCTTAGAATAATATTCTTGATTTTTGAGAATTTTTGCGGGTCGTTCCGAGATACTTGATTTTCGGACGATTTCGGTATTTTTCCGAAAGTTTTCCGCATCCGCAACCGAATCCGGGAATCCGCTACTCTAATTATTTTCACTTTTTCTTTCAAGAAATATCTTCCTCTTTTCCTTCCTTTTCCTTCTTCCATTTTCTTTCCTTCCTTTTCCTTCCACCAAATTCTCCAAACTTCTCCATTCTTCCATTATCTTCTACATTCTTCCTCAAAAAATATCTCCTTCCCTCCAAAAATATCTTCTCCAAAATATCTCAAACTCCTCTCCCATCACCATGGCCGGCCAAAGAGCCACCTAACCCCTCCATTTTACAAAAAAACCCCTCTCTAAACACTTTTTACATTACCTTCACAAATCCAATTCCTATATAAACCTTTCCTTCATCTTTCCACTTCATTTTTCTCTTCACCAACAACTCTAACCACCACCAACTCCTCCTTCATCTCCACCACAACAACAACCACTACAACTTCTCCAACTCCTTACCTTCATCTTCTTCCTCCTCCATCTCCATGTAAAGCACCACAACTTCAACAACTCCACCAAAGAATTCACCTTCTCCTTTACCTTCTCCAAAACTACCACCACCACAAACCTCTCCACAAAACCACCACCCCATCATCTTCTTTAGGGCCGGCCACCTCCCTTGGATTGGGGCCGAGCTCTTCTTCGTCGGTAATATCTCCGATGATTATTCCGGTAATCGTTCGCGATAATTCCGGTAATCATTACGGTGACGATTACAACGACAACAACTAACACCACCATCACCTCTACTATTCACCACCACCATCTCCACTTCCACCATCACTTTCACCATCACAACACCACCTCCATCTCCACTACTTCAAACCTCCAAACATCACCTCCTTCACTTCTTTTTCATTACTCCATTAAAATCCAACTCCTTCACCAAATAACACCACCACCAATGAAATCATCTTTCCCTGTCTCTTTCTTTCTCTCTGTTGATGCGGATCTCACCCCCGCGTCCAGGCAACTCCTTAACGCGAGTCTTCGCGTTCTTGACATCTATTCAACGCGGCCTTCGCGTTATTGTATCGACGCAACGCGGAGTCCATGCCCGCGTCTGTGTCCCTCTCGTGTCAAACACGACGCAGAGCTAATGCCCGCGTCTGTGTTCTTCTCGTGCTAACGCGACGCGGAGTCCACGATCGCGTCCGCTTTCTTCTCGCGGGTATAGAACCTCGCGTTTGTGGCATCCCCGCGAGGCGACTCCCGCGTCTGTGATTCTCGCGTCAGCTATTCCCGTGACGCGACTCCCGCGTCTGCGACCCCCGCGTCTCCCTCTAAAAAATCGCGCGTGCGCGAGTTCCATGGATTTCGGACCTTTCGGCATTTTCGGTGATTTAGGCGAGTGTCCTCGTTCTCACCTCCATTTGGGTTTCCCCGCTTTGTTGGGTCGATATGTATTTTATTCCATGTTTAAATGTATTTTGTATTGGGCTGAGTCCCTGTATTTGTGTATGGCGAGTGCCAATGACTGGACCTGTATTGCTCTGTGGCGAATGCTTGTATTAGGATAGTTTAATTCTTGTACATATACCATGCCTGTGATGTACTTTGTTGCTTTATACCATACATGGCCAACCCTTCATGGTCGATTGGACTCTGGGTTTCTGCCCACTCCTGGGATGGCTAGTAGCCACCGAGAGTGCGCTTCAACCCCGAGTGTACTCGGACCCTTCAGCCTCCGGTCTCTCACTATCTCAGAAGAGAAGTGATTGGGACCGACAGGTCTCTCCGTCCTTCAGCCTCCGGTCACTCACTATCTCGAAAGGGAAGTGATTGGGACCGTCAGGTCTCTCAGCTCCGCCTGGTTATCATGATCAGCGTTTAGCGCTTTACCACTAGATTCATCTAGGCGAGATGCTGCCGGATTTCCTACTCGTACTTTAAGCCGAGTTGTCCCGGTAACCTTGCCAGACGCTCCAGTGTTAAATACTGCTTGCTGTCTGTGCCTCCAGCTTGCTCAGCTTCGCTTGGTTGTGCTCAGCTACTACTCTATCACATGCCATGTATTTACCTGATATGTTAACACTTGCCATGCTATTACTTCATGCCTGTCATTTACATGCTACTATTCAACACCTGTTTGTATCACCTGACAACTGATGTGTTACCACTTGACACCTGACATGCAACTACTTGGCAAGACCCCTTGTTATGACATGACTTGCCACGGACTAATATCAATCTCTTGCCATGATTGGTCACCTGCCAAATATCATCCTTCTATCATGCTATCACTTGACACCCAGCATGATATACTTGACCTTGTGATTATCACATTTACGGGAATCCTGTCTTGTTATCCTGTACTATGTACAGTGACCTGTTATCCTGTATTACATACTATCACCTGAACTCCTGAACTCCTGATCATGTCTTGCACCTATTATTCCCGTAAATTGATAATTACCAAATAAATCATAAAAAGGAACAACTTGCATCGGGTCGGGGAAAACTTGCGGCTATCAATATGTGTTCGTGTTTACAGTGGTATTAGGCATGTTGTGCAACTAAAACTTCCGGTCTGACCTGAGGGCCTCCAGGCGACCGAGGGGAGTGCTGGCTCCCTCCTTCCTGGTACCATCATGATAAGGGCATCCATAAGACCCTCCTGATCGCCTTGCGGCAGGTTCCGTCACCAAGCAACGGAACAATCCTGGGCCGTGGTCCCGGGTATGTACGGGACCCACTGTAAACATAGTTCGTTGATACCCCCGCTGGTTTCCAATAACAGCCTTGCTTTACTCAGATATGGATATATGTGTGCTGGGACGCTAGTTCACATATCTAGATATCAGGGTAAGACGAGTAATAATAAAGTGTCAAGATGATAACCTGCTCTTAAGTTGTAAGTAGAAGTATGTGGAATGGGACGCATACTGAAGCCTGCAACTTAGACAGCTATGAATCTGTGATATGCCTCGCCATATTTGCTTGTACTGGATTTTACTTCGGATTTCCGGTTTTATGATTATTATCATATTAGCTGTTCATACCCTGCTTTATTCCTTGTATTCTATTCCACCAGTCTCCTGTTCTCATCATACCCTGAGTACTTCCTGTCTGACATCTACTTGCTTACTTGCTTCTGCTCACGACACGGTTTTCAATGCATGATTATGATTCGGTTTTATCGATACACTTGTACTTATCTCAGCACGCCATCTGGCTTTTGTATCACCACTCGCCTGGGGAGTTCCATCTGACTCCCCTGGATCCTCATGTCCAGGTCATGGAGCTTGGAGCGTGTGGATTCTCCGGTTGCTGATCAGAGTGGCGCAGCTGAAGCGTGGATCTCCAGCAGACCATCTGAAGCTCTATCCTTCCAGGCCCCCTGTGTGCCTCTCGAGTTTTCCTTTTGTAAACTCGTGAGTGCCTTTTGTACTGTTCATACTTATACATCCTTTGTATTCTCGCATTTGCGCATATCAGTGATGTAATATTCATGTAATATTGTCACCTCTGGTGATAACTTTGTAATTGTACTCATGTGTTGGAATGTATAATGCACCATTTGCTTTCGTACTCTGATTCTTGCCTGTACTGATACTTAGCGTATATACGTGAGGGTATTTCTGACCTGCGTATATACGTTGCAGTAACATCCCCGTACCCGCCGGATCGGGGCGTTACATGGGGACATTCTTCACTCCGGTTGGAGAGATGGGTCTTGCCCTGCACGAGTTGTACGAAGTCTCGGGGCTGGTAATGGGGGACTCTCCCTATGAGGAATATGTCCCGACCACTGAGGAGCTTCACCTTTTGAAGAAAGCGTCTACTCGAGTGTACGAGACTTATTGGGAGGTGTTATGTCACTTCCACATTTGCGGCCAGATAACTCTTGGAGGGCGAGGGGAGTCAAGCAGCTGTCTTGGGCAAGCTACTTGTTTAATGGCGTCAATCAGAAAGACCATCCAGTGACCCGACTGGCTCCCAGCTCCGACGAGGAGATTGCCGATAGGATTCAGGCTTCTGTATACTCTTACACCACGGAGTCGAACGAGGATACTTTCGAACCTGACACAGTTTTCGAAAGTTTCCATCACCAAGCCCGGACCCCTATCTCTAATCGAGCACTGTTGGCGGGCTTCTTAATGTTGTGGTTGAAGCGCTGTGTGGTGCCGACACTGCCACATGAAGTGATTGTTGCCGACGTAGTGTACCCGG
Organism: Agave tequilana; assembly: GCA_038442645.1. Lineage (NCBI taxonomy): Eukaryota > Viridiplantae > Streptophyta > Magnoliopsida > Asparagales > Asparagaceae > Agave > Agave tequilana. The sequence continues at coordinate 90,474 of JAVJIF010019097.1, read as the reverse complement.
CGATGCTCATGGCTTATGGTAGGCCCATAGCCCTCCTCCCGGCCATGGCGGCCGGTATTCAAAGCGGGTTGCGGGCCTTAACTCAAAGTCTGTGCAGGGTAGAGACGGTTGTCGACTCCCAGGGTGAGCTGATTGTTGACTCAGAGGGGAGGCCGACGGTAAAACGTCCCAACCCTCGGGTTGAACTTCCCTACACGTACCTAATGGCTTGGTACGTTATGCACTGTCCCTCCCTGATGACGCCGGTGTCTTGGATTAAGGGGTTTACCCTTTCGTACAGCGGTTGGAGGGTTCAAGCTGGTGTAATACTTATATGTATTTCATTCGGAGGTGCATTCTAACTGCTTCAAACTACCAGCTCAATCGCTGCTTCCCCGAGATTGCCGGTGCATCTTTCGGGGATAAACTTGCTGACTTCGTAGGCCCAGATGATTTCACGAGGCTGTCATCGGGAGTTTTCTGGTGGTTGGTCAATATTCGGCCTGGGTATGTGCTTTTCCGACAAGGGAATTCGTGCACGATCGAGCCGTACATGCCGAATCGCTTCGCCCGACAGTTCGGCTATGATCAATTGTATGTCGGTAACCCCAATGCTCGACTCGCCTTCAGTGGGAACTTGTTTGAAGGTGCTCGGGCTTGGTATTATAGTGTGGCCGGAGGGACGGAAGCGCTTTTTCGTCTGCCCCCTAAGGAACCGAAAGGCTGTACAAGCCTTAGCTTCTGTACCCGGTACTTCCAGGCCAACCAAACGCCTGACTTTGCTCCAGAGTACTCATGCATCGAGAGTATCAATGCATCTTACGAAGCAAAGTTGGGGTCCAACAAACGCTCACGAGGCGTTGAGGAGTATCGGAAGGCTCTGAAGGAGACCAGAAGGGTATCAAGGGAGAAGCCGCGAGCAGCAAAGGGTCGACAGGTGGCGCGTAAGCGTCCTCAAGGCTCTACTTCCACTGTTGAGCCTGCCCCAAAGAAGGTCCGGAGAGACTTGGCGGCCGCAGTTTCTCCGTCCGAAGACATCCCTTCTGGTGTTGAGGAACAGAGAGAAGAAACGGAAGATGAGGATGACGCCCCCTTAGTCCGCACCTGTGGGTTGCGCAGCAGGGGCCCCAGGATTTTAGAGGAAGGGGAGTTCACTGACAAACCCACCGCCGCTGATGAGGCTGAGCAGCTTGAAGTCGACATAATGAGCGGAGGTGATGTTGAGATTCCAGGGGTCTCAATCAGCCCGGGTCTTCCTCAGCTCATGAGAGGAGGAATGAGGCACAACAGCCTGGATCCCCTAGTGTATTAATCCCCAGTCTTCGGGTAGTTGACCCCAGCCCTACCACTGGGGTATTTGGTGGCAAGGCCCCGGTTGTCGAGGCTTCTCACGTTGCACTATCGTCTTCTTCATCCGAAGAAGAAGGGTATGATTCAGGCGATGAGGTCGACTTTGGCGATGAACCCGCTCCTCCTGATCCGAGTAAATTCTCACACATCTCGGAGGAAGAAATATATGGGTGTGAGCCGGTGACGGCGTCACCACCAGCGGCAGTTATTCCTGCTGAAGCTGCTGAAGGTACTCCTTTCGCCTAACTCATCCTTTTAACTAGGAAAAGGATTTTGACGTTTTCTTTTTCATTTGGCTTCATATCGCAGGGCTGGTCGTGGTTAGCGAGGCCGCTGCTTCCTCCCAAATCGAGGAGATGATACAGGAGCTAGCCCAGCAGGAGAGAGTTGAGGCTCCTATTACTGGGATGCCTCAAGAGAGGGCAATCATCGAAGTCAGGGAGACCTCCACCTTGCAGGGTTCGCCTAAGAACTCGCCATCTTTGGACCCTCAGCTAGGCAAGGAAATATTGATATTTTGAATGTTTTCCTTTTACTGTCGTAGCTGATATTCTTGTAATTTGCAGAGGGCACTGAGGAAGCTCAGGTAGGAGACTTGGCGGTCAGTGCCTACCCGGGAGGCCGTACAGCTCAAACCTCGTCCAAGGACCCTGAAGAGGTCGAGCTTACTGTCATTTCATCGGTTGTGGAGGTTTCTACGGACGTAGTACCCCCAGAAGTGCCGGCGGCTACTCTTGCTCCAGCCGCACCCGTGGTCAGCTCGACTCCTGTTCCGGAAGAATCGGCTTACATCCCTCATCCCGTGATAGAAAGGGGATCGGGGAGCACTTTAGGTGGTGATACCATGGGGATTCTGACACGCCAGATGGTGCAGCAGTTCTTTGCCTCGATGCAATCATGCATTGATTTCATTCTATCTGGGGATAGCTCCTTTGAATTCGCCCGGATGTTTCTCGGAAACCTGGTCGAGACATCAGTTTAGCCGGAGGCCCTTCACCAGCCAAGGCATGTCTGCTGCTGGTGGAGCAGTTAGGACATAACTTGAGGGAGCTTCGATCCCTGGAGAATGTTGGCTTATTTCACGAGGCCCAGGAAACTCTGAATAGGCTCCTTGCTGCTCAAGAGCAAGAGCGAAGAGAGGTGGAAGAGAAGATAACCGAAAGGACCCGTCTTCTCGAAGGTTTCCAGGCTGATCATCAAAAGCTAGCGGTCGATTCAAAGGAATCCGAGATGATCATGCAGGCTGCGAAGCAGGCTATCCTTGACTCTCGGGCTGCTATAGCTAGAGCTGAGGCTTTGATTGTTCTTAATGAACAAAAGCTTGCTACTTCTGAAAAGAGGCTAGCGGAGTTAGAGGCTGCCAAGGTGCAAGTTGAAGCAAATCTCTCTGTTTATTCCTCCGAGCTGGAATCCCTCCGAGTACAAGCGAAGAGATTTTTATCCGAGGAGGATCTGCGGGCCCAAGCTCTCATGGAGGCTGAGAAGGCGCGCCAACATGAGATACATCGCCTTAGAGAACAAATCCGTTCTTTGGCAAGCCAGGACTTTTAGCCTTCTTTTTTTTCTTGTAAAGAAAAGGACACTCTATTTACCAAGAGTGTTTGTATCTACTTTTATCATTTTTGAATAATAAAAGTCGTTGAAATTTTTGTTCCATCTTCATTGCCCCGCTGTAGATGAATCCAACTTCTCAATCACAGATTTTAATTGTGCTCCCCTACTGACTGAACTTAGGTAAAACTAAGTTCTTTTGATGAAATGCAGCGTCGATTCGTAAAAAGAGACGCGGCTCTGAGGCACGCGATTCTGACCTGCCAGTGAAGACGCGGTTCAAGCGGACGCGAAGGATGCAGCTTTGAGTGTGATTCACTGGCCGCAATCCTTAACTTCACCCAGACGCAGAGTTCAGGATACATTAAGAATATGGTCTTACGCCCCTTAAAATTGACGCAGTCAGGGACGCGACGCTGAGACTCGGTGCAAGACCCATCATCATCCATGTAGACGCAGCTCCAAGACACTTGTGAAGGTGATAGGCCTTCTCTGCTGAAGATGTGAGCTTCGAGACGCAGCTTTATGTGCTTTCCCACTGAGACCCCCAGAATGAATCCCTTTTGTTGATGGACGCAACCTTGAGTCGTCCGAGAGACGCGGAGCAACTTTGAGTCATCCAAGAGACACGAAGGGTCTTCTAACTTGGAATGAAGGAGGATGTCACTTTTTGAAAAAGAGGCGCGAGCCTCTGGACGCGGCTCTCACATCTGCGTTTGGTGCAACTTCCTGGGCGTTATGTGTAGCCTGACATAAAGATCCTGTGAGATTTTCAAACGTCAAGTCTTCGTTGACGATTGGGAACCCGCATCATCCGTTATTTCCCGAAGCGGTTGTCCACGCGTCGGTTCTTCATTGGGCTTAGGCGTTAATGCCTTTTAATGCCAAACCGACGCTGGCGGTTGGAGACCAGCGTCTTCGATGTTTCCCGAAGCGACGCTCCACTCGTCAGCCTTCCATTGGGCTTTGACAGTCGTGCGGTCATTAAGGCCGACGGTTCTAATTAATGAACCATTAATTATGGTTAGTATGGGCTGCCTATAAATAGGGCTTACCCCCTTCCTTTAGCAGTCCCATATTTGGACTATTCTCTTTTAACAGCGAGTGCTCTGAGAGACTCCATCTTCTCCCTTCAAGGACTTTACCAGGGGCTTGCCTCCATGGATGAAGATGACCCAGAGCTTTCATGCTTCTGTTTGGTCTCTTCAGAAGATTACCACTGTCAAGTGATTTCAATAACAGAAAGCGTCTCCTTGAGCACCTTTTATGTCCGAGCTTCGATGCAGAGAGTTCAACTCTTAATAGAGGCCTCTGCGGGTACGCCCTCTTGGTTTGCCCTGACATTTTTAACCTAGCCAGGTTTGAATTTTGATATCTTTTAAAGAGATATTATCATCTGGATGAAGTCTTAGTTGGTGCATTCCTTTTCTGGAATTTGCGCCATCGACTTAAACTTCTCTGGACGCCAGTATAGTAGATTTAGACACCTGGCCGCCGGCTCTGCATATGGAGCTCGCGTCTTGAGGCTGTCAACTTAGGAGAATCTCAACTCAGACTGGAGGTCTCAGGCTGAATCTTGCAACTCCTGTTCATCCAACAGGGAGATGGCAATTCTCGCGTCTGATTCTCTTTGCGTCTCATATTTAGATGCGGGTGCAAAATGAGGCTGCGTCTGAATTCTGTGTATATCACAATTTTGACCGCGTCTGTTTCTGCCGCCGCAGATGTTAGCTGCGCGGGTCATTCCTGCGTCTGGCGATTTCAGCAATAACTGTGTCTGTCACTTAGTTTTTCTGTTGAAGTATACTAAGCTTCAGATCTTCTAATTTTGTTGCTTCTTGCAGGTAGGCTTGATCATCCTTTTTCATGTTCGCTGGGCCCTTTAGAGAATATATCGGCCAGCGAACTTGGTCGATGGTCGACCACAGGAGAAGAAGTCATGACTCCTGTCTTCAGGAGATGGGGACCGGACCCTCGCCAAGATCTCTTTGGATTCAATGCACCAATCATGCTTCTTGGCATGGCATGGTCAGAGTGAGAATGGCGGCGGGGGTAGCGGTGGATATAGTGGTGGGTAGCATCCCCTGTGAGGTCTTAAAACCTCCTCTTTACCCCAGAAGTGACATCGAGGAAACTCCATGCTCGCTGGACAACCTTCTGGTGGAAGAGATGTTCATCAACGAAGGATCATACCCCCACTTCGGATGGTCAGGTGGAATCAGAAGATTCTGCTGCCTTTCGACCTCAAGAAACACCATTGTTCTCGATCAACCAGAGACTTCTTCAATGTTTACATCATGCATCGTGGTGCAACCAGCTTCTGATCGTTGCCACAATGTCTGATCCTACTTTGGCGGCCTTCCAAACATCTCGTACTTGGAATTGTATGCAGCTTTGAGGAGTGAGTGCAACCTCTGAGAGAGAGAGAGACTTCTTTGTGTACTCCTTAATTGTAACACTCAATCTCAATGTATAAGAGAGCGTTTTGTATCACTTTCATATGCATGGATATAAATAAAAGTGACACTTTTCTTTTTGTCTCTTCTATTGTCTTGAACTCTTTTGTCTCTTTTTAGTCAGACGCATAGAAGCAAAGAATCTTTGGCTTGTCAAAACTATGATGAAAATTTTAACAAGTCAAATTTTGTGGAGAAAAGATCCTATCTGAGGAACCCCACAATGCTGTCAGAGGTGTGATATTAACTTGACAGAGATAAGATAATTTTGGTGGGCCCGCCACTTTATAAAGAGAAAGTGACAGGTTGAATTGGTACCCCAGGGAAGATGAACTTTTATCAGAGGTTTGGGATTAACTTGATTAAGATCAGCTGGGGAGTTAATGAAAACACTGTTAATGGTGTAATGTTAACCTAACAATGTTTTTGGGTAGACTTGTTGTTCTGTTGAGGAGAATAACAAGTGAGGCTAGATTTGCGGGGGATCTAGGAAAGTTTTTACAGTTAGAGGTGTGATATTAACTTAACGGGTGAATGAAGTCTTGTCAGAAGTGTGATGTTAACTTGACAAGAATGTGAATCAGAGGTGTGATATTAACTTGACTCAGAAGTATTCCAGCTTTCATTTGGGAAAACTGAAAGTGTCACTGTCATAGGTGTGATGTTTAACTTGACAGTGAGGGTAATGCTAGAGGTGTAATTTTGAACTTGGCATTGGTCATCTCGACTTTGACAAGGAAGTCCAAGGGAAAGTCATGGCCGTAAGTGTATTGTTGAACTTGGCGATGACCTGGATGCTAGAGGTGTAGTGTTAAACTTAGCATCGTTCATTTCAGCTTTGATATGGAAGTCTGAAGAAGGGTAACTGTCAGAGGTGTGATGTTAACCTGACAGAAACTCGATGTACTGTTTAGAAGTATAATGTTAACTTAACAGTAATTTGTCAGAGGTGTGGTATTAACTTGACAGAAATTGATTTGCGATATGAGCAATTTGGAAGACTTGTCATTCTATTGATGAGAATTGGCAAGTGGAGTTTTTAAAAAAAAATGTCAGAGGTATAGTGTTAACTTGACAAATTTGGATTTGCGATATGAGCAATTTTGAAGACTTTGCCATTCTATTAATGAGAATTGGCAAGTGGAATTTGAAGTGCCAGAGGTATAGTGTTAACTTGGCAACGACTGTATTTCGTAGACCTACCATTCTGTGGATGAGAATTGGTAAGGAATTTGGAGGGGAGAGTGGAGTCAAGTCCACTTAGGATTTTTAGCAAACCCTCAGCTATCAACGGATTTGAGGTGCCTTTACCAACTACCGTTTGAGTTGGGCTAGCCATGCTATTCCCCTCAGCATGATGAGTTGTCGAAGACTTATGTTGGGCTTAGAACCCAACATTTTCCTCTATCCTTAGCCGTTGGAGGTGTCGGATCAAAGGGGAACATGTCCCTTAGGATTTTTAGCAAATCCTCAGCTGTCAACGGGTTTGATATGCCTTTACCAACTACCGTTTAAGTTGGGCTAGCCATGCTATTCCCCTCAGCATGATGAGTTGTCGAAGACTTATGTTGGGCTTAAAAGCCAACATTTTCCTCTATCCTTAGCCGTCGGAGGCGTTGGATATTAATAAAGAAGCTCTTCTTGTTTTGATCAGAGGTGTAATTTTGAACTTGATCGGAGGAGGAGTACTATTAAGGATAGTACTTCTTCAGGAATCTACCATTGATCGGCATCATGAGTGTATCGCCATTTGAAGTTATGAGGCGATACGATCCATTTGAGTAGACTGACTCTACTACAAATGGCCCTTCCCATTTGGGCTGAAATTTTTCTTTTGTCTTGTGCGTCATCACCATGGGTCTTTTGACAGCTAAGACAAGGTCGCCTTTCTTGAAAGTTCGCACTTTGACTTTCTTGTTGAAGGCTCTGGTAATTCGAGCTTGGTAAAGCTCAATTTGTTGTTGGGCTCGCAGACGCTTATCGTCTAAGGCCTCCAATTCCTAGAGTCGCTGTCGATGCTTCTCCTCTGTTGTCATCTCCGCTGCAAGGCGACGCGTAGAGATGGAATTGGATTTCGAGTGGAAGCACGGCTTCACACCCATAGACCAAAGAAAATGGCGTAGCTTTAGTTGGGGTTCGCACAGTTGTGCGGTAGGCCCATAAGCATTCACCTAGCTTGTCGTCCCAGTCACGTTGACTTTTCGAGACGAATTTCTTGAGAAGCTTGCCAATGGTCTTGTTGAAAGCTTCTGCGAGGCCGTTAGCGGCAGGATAGTATGCCGTTGAGGACACACTCTAGATTCTGAACTTATGGCAGAATTTCTGGAAAGCCTGGCTGATGAACTGGGGTCCATTGTCATGGACAATTCGCCGAGGTACCCCAAAACGGTAGATGACGTGATGTTTCATGAATTTGATCACATCAGATGATTTCACCTCCTTCAAAGGGACGGCCTCAGCCCATTTGGAGAAGTAATCGGTTATTGCCAAAATAAACCGATGTCCTTTTGACGACGGCGGGCTGATAGGGCCAACCACATCCATCCCCCACATTTCAAATGGCCAAGTAGAAGCCGTGGAGTGAAGGTAGCCTGGTGCTTGATGGATGAAATCGCCGTGTACTTGGCAGGCGTGACATCTTTTGGCATAGGTGATGGCGTCAGCGATCATCTTGGGCCAATAATATCCCAACCTTTGGAGTCGGTATGCAAGTTTGGGCCAGGTTGATGGGCTCCACACATGCCGTCATGGGCTTCTTTCAATACCTCCTGTGCCTCTTTTTGTGAAAGGCAGGGAAGCAAGATCCCGTCATACGATCGACGATACAGTGTTCGTGTGATCGCATTATAGTAGAATTTGGAGGCTTTCCTTCGAATGGCAGCCGCTTCTTTGGTGTCTTCAGGCAAGATGCCATACAGGACATAGTCAATGTAAGAGAATCGCCAGTCTCTAGGCTCTGGACCGGTTGACAATTCCAGCGCTTCTTTACTTTGAGAATCTCCCTTTGGCTCCTGATAGTCCTTGAGAGCAATTCTTGGGCAATACAGGTCGTGGCTGTAGACGAATATCTTCTCCATTGCTCCAGCTGGAAGAGCTAAAGAGGCCGCGAGGGATGCGAGTGCATCTGCATGCGCATTTTGCCTGCGCGGTACATGGTCGATGTAGAAGTTTGTGAACCTCTTCCATGTGGATAGTTGCGTTGTAGTAGGGTACTAGGTCCTCATGTCTGACTTCGTACTCCCCGCGAACTTGGCTGACGATGAGTTTAGAGTCGCCGTATGCCTCGAGATTTTTAACGCCAATCTCATCGGCGAGTTGCATCCCAATCAAAAGAGTGTTGTACTCCGCTACATTGTTGGAGCAAGATTCGGTAAGCGAAATGGCTCGGGGAATCACATAATTCTATGGGGAGACGAGTACTACTCCTACCCCTGCTACTAGGTGTCCTTTTAGGCTTGTTCTGGATGCACCGTCAAAGAAGAGTTGCCACACTTGACTTTCAAATGATGTCTGAGTCAAACAGACTTCGGCCACTTCATCTGGGAGATCCTCGTAGAGTTTGGTTGCCCTCGGATCCGGGTGCTCAGCTAGGAAATCCGCCACCGCTTGTCCCTTAATAGCCTTTTGTGGTAAAAAGTGCATCTCATATTGGGATAACAATATGGCCCATTTTGCTAGCCGGCCGTTCAATGATGAAGGCTTAGTCATAGTAACCTCAGGGGGTTGACTTTTGATATGACGTTTATAGTTTGGCCTACCAGATAGTGTCGCATTTTCTGAATGGCGAACACTAATGCCAAACCTTCTTCTCGATCGGATTATACCGATGTTCGGCTCCGATCATTGTTCTACTCAGATAGTAGATCACTTTTTCTCGTCCTTGATCATCATTCTGGGCTAGTAGAGCTCCCAAAGAATGATCCATTGCTCGGACGTATACCAGGAAAGGTTTTCCGGATATCGGAGCTGCAAGGACTGGTGGTAGGTGAGGTATTACTTAATTTTCTCAAATGCTTGTTGGCAAGCGTTATCCCAAATAAACGAGACACCCTTCTTCATTAACTTAGTGAAGGGTTGGCATCTTCTGGAGAGGTTTGAGATGAACCTGCGGATGTACGCCAATCGTCTTGCAATCCCTGAGTTCCTTGAGATTTCTCGGAGGTTGCATCTCCTTGATAGCGCGAACCTTTTCCGGGTCTAAATGGATTCCTGTGGAAGTCACTACGAACCCTAGGAACTTGCCGCTGGCCACCCCCAGGAAAGAATTGGTAGGGTTCATTTTCAACTGATGGGCCCGCATGATGTCGAAGACAACCTTTAGATCAGTGATATGATCACCTTTAGCGCGGCTTTTTACCGCAATGTCATCAACATAGCATTCCACTGTTTTGCGCATTTGCTGATGGAAAATGGCATTCACGGCCCTTTGATATGTTGCCCCTACATTCTTCAATCCGAAGGGCATGACGGTGTAGCAGTAGACCCCTAGTGGTGTTCTGAAGGAGGTGTGCTTTTCGTCATCAGGATACATTTTGATTTGATTATATCCTGAGAATCCGTCCATGAAGGACATTCGTTCGAATCCACATGTATTGTCAATCATGACATCCGTGATTGGCAGTGGGAATTCGTCCATGGGATAGGCCTCGTTCAGATCACGAAAATTGATGCAGATTCAGATCTTCTGTTCTTCTTGGCAACGGGACGATGTTGGCTACCCAGTCGGGATGTTGTTCTTCCCTGATGAAGCCGGAATCTATAAACTTTCTGACTTCTGACTGAATTACCTCCATTATTTCTGGACGGAATCGTCTCTGTTGTTGTTTGACAGGCTTTACGTCCGAATTGATTTTGAGACGGTGCATAGCCACTTGGGGATCAAGTCTGGGCATGTCTTTGTAATTCCAGGCGAAGACGTCATATACTCTTGTACAAGAGATATTAGATCCCTTTCTCCGAAGGTGACAGGCCGTCACTTATGAAGATGGGCTTAGGATTAGCCTCATCCCCCAGATTGATCTGAACAATCTTGTCTTCTGTGGGTGGCTCTCGCTGTTCAAAGCGGGTATCCCAGAGAGTATTTAAATGTTTGATCTAAGGATCCGTATCAGACTGGATCATTTCTTCATCTCCGTCTTCCAGGTGGCTTGTTGAAACCATATTCACTGAGAGTTCTCCGAAGATGTTACCGATGCTGACATCTGACTCCCATAATGACGTGCCTGAAGAGTAATCGTGACCTGACGATTCTCGAGAATCAGAGGCTGATGGAGCCGGAGTTGATACGTAGCCCAAACCCCTGCGAGTCTGATGATAATAATCGGGTGCTTTTTCTTTCGGCACAAAGGATTGAAGTAGCGTTCTCCTTCCTTTACCGAAGTTCAACCCCAGTCTGCTGGTTAGATCATACCCCATGTTTTTCATCATTCTGAGTGCCTTCGGCTCATAATGACCGAACTGAGGGGATTCCTGCTCGCTTTTGATTCTTCATGATTCATTGGTTCGGATTCAATTCGTCCAAAAAGAATTAGTCTTTGGCCCTTCCTTCTTGTTGGAACCATGAATATTGATTGTTGCGCATCGCCGACATTTCGACATGTTCAAAGGACGATGTCACTGGTACATGCAACGATGTCAAAGCATCCATTGCCGACCAGAGATCGTCATCCACGTCGGTACTAGTGTCTGACGGCACTGAATCAGAAGCAAACACAGAAAAATACGCTAAATCTAATTCTTCATTAATGTACCAACTGACTACATCATCGGCGGAGGTATATCAACATCGGGCTTATTAATGCCCGTTATAGGTGGATCTAGCTCCCACACACACTCATCTTCCTCCAGCTCGGTGTCGGCTTCATTACCAGAGTCTGGTTCCTCTGGTTGCGGGACTTCATCTATTTCCACAGATTCCTGATATAGGAGGGAATCTGTGAAATAATTCTCCACTCCCTTGAACGGATGCCTCTCGGCAATCAACGTTCGCACCTTCCACTCCCGTCAATGTTTTCTATTATGTTTGCAAAGGGGGAAAACTTACAAAAAAGGTGAGGAGCTAAATTACAAGTATTCTTAAAAAGATTACAAGTAGATCTCCTCAGAGATTCTGGAGATGTGTGCCGATAGGAGTCTGGTCAGCGCGCGACCACTTTGTCCCTTTGACGATGCGAGCGATGAGATTCCCTTCTCGCCTGGTTCGGGGAATCAGAGAACAGAAGGTTGGTAGAACCCTCTTGCTGCTTCTCAAAATCGCCTTCAATAAGGAATTCCTTCTCGCCTGGTTCTGGAGATTCCTTGAGAAGAAGGACGATGTTAGGGTATCAACACCCTGGTTAGAGAAAGCCATTCTCTAAAAGGTCTCTGAATTCGAGAGCGCAAGGTGCGTTATGAAGAAGCCTCTGCTTGTGGAGTCCTCCGTATGCATGTGCCTGTCTCCTTGTACCCTTGATGGGCTATTTATAGGGAGAGCAAGGGTATAATCGTCCCTTGAGGATATGGAAACAGATTGAATCAAATCTGTTTAAATCTGGAAAGTAGCCTTGCTGCGAGGCTAAGATAGCTTCTGCGGAGCTAGAATTGGCAGGTCGGTTGATCCTCTTGATGTGTTTTGATCCTTTCCATATCGTTGGAAGATTTCCCCTGATCTTCTTACTCGTTTTAGAAGAGTCGAGAGATTGTGGCAATCAACTGCCAAATTTGATCTCTGATTTGATCTTAATTGGATTTGATCTGATTAGACCCGACCTCATCCGGAGATCTGATTGGTCAAAGGTTGACCGTGACAGATTCATAGCAGCGCTGCCCGCATTGAGCTCGTGGCGGAGCTAGAGGCAATTCTTGGCGAAGTCGAAAAAAAGGCTTTTTGGCGAAGCTGTCAGTTGGCTTCTTGGCGAGGCTTTGGATGGCTTCGAGGCGAAGTCGAGTGATATTAGCCTCTCAAACGAGGCTATCCCTTTGGGCTCATGCGATGCTAAGTGCTAGCACCTTAGACCTGCTGAGGTCTGTTTAGAAACAATCCGGGTTCACTGTCTGCTTGCTGGATCAGTGGAGTCCAAGTTGCTTCCTTGTCCCTTGGAGATGGGTGAAAACTGGTCTTCAGCTCGTCTGTCACTTGTCTTTTGTAAATGTCAACAAGTTTAGACATTGTTCAGACCAATAAGAATCTTGTCTTTTTTAAGTGTCAACAAGACCCCCTTCAAAGTTTTCGAAAGTCTGCAATGGCTCAGACTTTGAAATACTTTGAACTGCTTTGATCGGTGGTGTGTGGAGTATGAACGTCGCCATGATGGTTGAGTTCAGCTTCGCTTTGAATCCTGCTTTGGGATGTAGATTCGCCGAGGAATCATGTAGACTCGCGTCTGGGTAGCTTCGCAGCTAGTAGCCCCGCATCTGGGCTTCTGAAGATATGTTCGCTTGGGAGGGCATGTCGCTTTCCCGAGATCAACTGCCGTGGCTGGTTACGAGGAGGATTACTCCTTTCTTCGAGCTGATCGAGGGAGATATTCTCCGATTTGCACGTTTCCGAGGGAGGATATTCCCTTTCTTCAAGGCGCCATAAGTGCCTTTATGAGGGAGACGTTTTCTCCCTCGCACGGTTCCAAGGGAAGCCGTCCCTGTTCTCAAGGCACAATAAATGCCTTAAAGGCGCTCGTGCTTCCACGCTTGAGGCGGCAGTGCTCAGGCCACGGGGCCTATAAATAGGACACTTGAGGTCCTCTGAAGAGAAGTGCTTTGCCTCTCTTCTCTTCTCTTGGTTTGAAAGAGATACTCAGATCTCTGAACTAGTGGGAATGCCCACTCTGGTCATTATCGGCCAAGGACTGGTAAGTCTTGATCGTTCAACGACTTCACCGATTTTAGGGAATTCACCTCCCTTGATTTAGCTTTGGCAGCTGCTTCAGGGATTAGCTTCCCTTGTTCTCTATTTAACTGATCTGCAGAGAAGGATTTTGGCATAGCTTCCCAGTGAAGCTATCATTCTGACTTAATCACAGAAAGATCATTACATGTTGAGTCCGCTGCGCAGGCAGAACTTGGGACTTGGTCTCTTCAATAGTTGAGCCAGTCTTGCCATATAGGCGGAGCTAAGACTGCATCCCACGGGGTCATTCTGGCTAGCCATATAGGTGAGGCTTGGACTTGGCGTTTGTTGAGCCAGCCCATCAGTGCTGTGCAGGCGAGGCTTGTCCTCTGCTTTTACTAAAATTGGATTGCTTTGACCCAAAAGATTCTGATTTGCAGTCTTTCCTGTGCTTAACTGCTAATCTGTTCTGATTTTGCATTGCAGTGGGCTATGCTCGCCAATCTTGTGACTTGATGGAAGGAACCATAAAATTGCGTTATGCTTCCCGGGTTGAAGCTTTACTTTTAAGCAGGAGGAACAATTCGGGGCAGCGGGTGCATGTCCCAGAGGCTATTGGCAGCCTCCTATACGAGATGATTCGTTCTGAGGTGAGGCTGGTAGCCGCTTTGTCGGAGAGGATCCGTTTCGGGGTAGTGGGCGTCACCTGTGAGATCACTGACATCATTACCAATTTTCATCATGGGTGATCTGGCCAGCTGGTGGCGAACAGTCCTTTGCCAATTTTCATAAAAGGACATCCAGCTTTCTGGTAGCAAAATCTACCATTAAGCGAAGGATTATGGCCTTGTGCAGGAGGAAGGCCTCCTTTGTCCAGTCGGTTTGACTTAGAAGCGGATAAAATCACTTGTATGCTTTTTTGCACAAATTACCCTGTCGAGCAACTGGGTGTGTTGTATGAAACACAACTTCGATGTAATATCAATGTACCCTTCTTTTTTTTTTTAATCAATGAAAGTTCATCTTCTAATCATCTGATCTTCGCTTGCTTTCTTTGAGGGTTTGGCCATAGCGGGGCTAAACTGTATGCGGAGTTAAGGACATAGTCCTTTCTTTGAGTGATCTTCGCGAGACTGGCATGTCAGCGCCTTTTGAGAGGGCTAAGGTAAGCCTTTCGGCGAAGTCCCTGAAGGATTGTGCGAAGCCCGCACTTTAACTTGTGGCGAAGTTAACCCTTAGCGGAATCGAAGCAGCGCTTCTTGGGAAGGCGCTTTGGGCGACGTTTCGAATTAATTCGAAACGGCGGCATACGCCCTTTTCGAGGCCTCGTTTCAGGCGCTGATTGGCCTATAAAAGCCCGATCGGGCTGAACAGGAAAAGATCTCCTTTTTCAGAGAAATTTCTTGACTTTCCCTCTTCCTCTTCTTTCTTCATTCAAAGAATCTTGAGAACTCTTGCAGCTCTGCAATGGCGCCAAAAGACGAGCGGGAAAAGAAGTGGCGACTTCTGCAGCGGAGGGTCCTCCTCCTCCGGTCATCGAGCGACCAGTCACCGGTAAGGGATTTTCCTATCTGATTAGAGACTGTGGTCTCTCTCCTTTGGAGCCGACATTTGGCGATTAGGACGATTGAATATGATCCGTCCTCATTAGGGAACTTGTTTCCTTGAACCTCCCTATTTTCCTTGCACAGGGGAATTAAGAACTGAACAGTTCTTCCTTAGGCTTCCGTACGAAGCCATTACTCGGGCTGTCTCCATCCTGTTGAGGAACAGGATATAGGTTTGTTCCTTCAGTCATGGCCACGAAGGGTGACTTTTAACCATGACACCCTCTTGGTGACGTTAGCCTTTAGGGCTATACCACTTCCTGCTTAAGCGAAGTTGGTACTTTGGACGCCTTCTGCAAAAATGCAGTTTTATCCACTAGATCAAGCTTCATCGAAGCTATCGCCTTGCTGGCCTTGCTCGCTGAGCGAGGCTATGCCTTAGTGAATTTTTATGTCTTCGTATCCACTTGATTGTTGAACTAATAATAGTTCATTTCTGTCTTTGCAGTGCATTACGCTCCCGATCTCCTGAGCAGTCTGTTTGGGCTGACTAGTGGAGCAGATGGTAACCTCAGCCTGCAATTCCATGGACAGGCTTCTTTGTTCAGTGAGCGGAGCTCCCTTGTCCGGGATACACTCATCCAAGGCGGTCATCCGCAGACCACGCGGAGTATCTTGACCACGGCTCCTCTTGAGGATATTGACCGTCAGACTTACAGGAAGCCCGACTTTATGTTCGGGGATGCCGCATCCGATCCCGATCGCCAGTTGCAGGCAGGCGAAGGACAATGGATCTTTCAACTGGATGGTGAGAAGTTTTACCTTCCGTCGACTAAGCGGCACTTTCCTCTATCTTCCTTTGTGAATGTGACTCAGGCTCGGAAGATGGTGTTGGGCGTAAGCCGAAGCGTCGAATCTGTCCATGTTGGGAGATTGACCTTTCAGTCCGGCTATTCAAGGGCGGGTCCTCCTCTCAGCATAATGGGGCTATACCCTGGGAAGGTATCGCGGGAACTTCCAGTGGGAGAGAACCCGGCTGTGGCGCAGACCTTTGGCACTCAATTCTGCGCAGTTGACGGGAACTACCCTGCCACTGACTTCAAGGCTCCCGGTTGGGTTCATCCTCCTAAGACATGGTCGGCGGACTTGACCAACTATATCCTCGCTCACTTCGAGGAGGACTTAGAGGAGCTGAATCTCTATGAGGCCGTCAGGGCGACCTGCTACGGCATTGAGATGAAGGTGGCGTGCTTCTACGCCATCCTTGAGTTGTACTGCCCAGCTTCGGGGACCTTCTTCACCCCGGTTGGCGAGTTGGGAATGGCTTTGCATGAGATGTGGGAAATCTCTGCTCTGCCTTGCGGGTCTCTTCCATACGAAGAGTACTTTCCCTGTGAGGCGGAGTTGGCTATTCTGGAGAAACAGGAGCCTGCGCTGCTCGAGACTTATCGGGAGTTGATGTGCCACTTGCATATCTGTTCCAGCATCCACGGTGGTGGCAAGGGTAGCTCGAAGAGCTTAAAGAGCTGGGGAAGTTACCTATTCCCAGACATGAAGAATGCTCCTGAAGCAGCTCATCGCGGAGTTGCTGATGGCGATATAGTTGAAAGGATGGAGATGTGTCTCCAAAGGGATATCGCCGTAACAGAAGACGCTGGTCCCTATGAGAAGGGTGATACCCTTCGGAGCTTTCACCATCAGGCCCGTCGGCCTATGTCTCGAAAGGCGCTGCTGGCCGGTTTCTTAACCGTCTGGTTAAAGAAGTGTGTTGTGCCTTCTTCCTCGGGTGACATCGTCCATCCGAATGTTCTGCTACCCGCCGTTCGCTTGGCCCATGGCCACCGTCTGGGTCTTCTCCCGGCCATGGTGTGCTGTATTCAAAGAGGCCTTCGCGCATTAACGGAGGCTTTCTGCAGGCCGCCGGCGACAAGACGTGGGAAGAGTGCTATCCTTCCTTGCGATGGACCCAATCCTAGGGTGGGTCTGCCGTACACCTACTTGATGGCGTGGTTCGCCCTACACTGCCCTACTTTGATTGGAGCTGGGGAAGACCCTCCGCAGGGTGTTCGAACGGCGCTTCTCCGCCGATTCGAAGGTTGTTCTTGGATGAAAACCTACGTGGCCGAGGCCCGTAAGTTAGTGCGTCGTCATGACGCTTATAGCCTGTTCCGCTGTTTTCCTCGCATTCGGGGTGCAGGATACAACGAGGAATTCTGAGATGCGGAGTCAGGGCGGTCTCCCATGAGTCGAGGCGTTTTCGAGTGGCTGGTCAGCATCCGGCCCTCGCACTTGCTGTACAGGAGTGGGGATATCTGCTACCTGGAACCCTACGTCCCGAGTCGATTTGCCCGCCAATTCGGGTACGACCAGCTGTATGTGGGCAACCCCAATTCGGACCTGGCTTTCATGGGGAGTCTTATTGATGGGGCCCGTGCATGGCGGTTCTTCACTGCGGATGGCACTGGGGCGTGGCTACGCACGCCGCTGCAGGATCCCGGCCTCTCGACGACCCTGTGCTTTTGCCAGTGGTACGCGGCTTCCAACTCCACACCTCCTGGATTTAACGCCAACAGTTCGGGTGTGAAGTTAATCTCTCAGCAATTGAGGCGGAAAGCCTCTGATAAGAGAGAAGGCAAACGGGTTCGTGTCCCCGGCTTGGAAGAATTAATCGCTGTGGATGACAACGAGGCTTCTGATGCGGGGAGTCCTCGCTTCGAGATGGGGGCTGGAGCTGATACTCCTGCGGCTGGCTCTGGTGTGGTGGGGACGTCTTCCCCACGACGTGCGGGAGGAGTGGAAGAAGAGGATTCTGACGTCCACTTCAAGAGAAAGCGGGCAGGTAGCGGACCTCGTAGGAAGTCATTGGCGAAGAAGCCCCGTCGCCAAGCTCCTACGATTGTCGTAGAGGGTTACCCCTCTACAGCGATTCCTCCTGCTGCCGCACTAGCAGCTGAACCGTCGGTCGCCGAACCGACTAGTGGTGAATTCGCTCCAGGTCTGGGTAAGGTTAACCTTGTTCATATAATACGCCTTTTTGTGCGTTCCCATTGACTTATCATCAATCCTTTTTGTTTGTAGGAGCTGAGGCAGCTGGAGAACAAGGGGAACATTATGATCCCCTATTCACTTATGGGGCTGCAGCCGGTTCCCCTGCTCACTCGGAAGAGTCTGGGAGTGGCGCGGCTGATGTTGGTCCTTCAGGCGTTGGGACTTCTAAAAGAAGTCCTGAGGCGTCAAGCTCTATCAGGTGGTCTACAGGATATTCGGCAAGCGAAAGCGAGCCGGTTGTTCATGCTGATTCAGGCAAAAATTTTCCGATGGAGCCCCTGGAGACCGGTGCGGCCGACGAGATGTTCGAGGCAACATCATCCTTTGGTATTGTCGTACCCTCTTGGCTTCTTCTGTATGTAGTGTCCCGACTAACTACAGTCTTGTTACAGGTGTTCGGCCTCAAGATGCATCAGCTTCAAGGGAGCCGGTAGATCTTCCTGAGGGATCGAGGGGTGACACGAGCACTTCGGCCATGGCGGATGCTGCTGTGTTGGACGCGCTGTATGGCGTCCTTCCTTCTTATCAGCCTAAATTAGCTGAAAGACCAGGGGTTGAAGGGACGGCAGTCCCAGAGGTATCCTCACTCCCAATCACATCAACGAGTGAGGTGCGGACTGTTTTGCCGAGTGCGGCACTGAGGGTGATTGCAAACCCTACCTCTCCAACCCTGGTGGTTGAGCCTGCTGCTCAAGAGGTGGTTGCCAGTCCTACCTCCGCGGTGGCTGGCGTGCTGGTTTCGATGAGGACTCCGCGAGATCGCCTTCGGCTAGTCCTGCTACTGTCAGTGTTCCCGCTGCTTCTTCTGCGATGGCATCGACCAGGTTGGTGGACAATTCTGAGGTTGCCTCCCTGCCCGAAATGGCTGAGGCCGAGAATGATTACATAGGCGACCTGGTCGATAGCTTTTATAAAAGTTTGGAGCGAACCATCGTCCTAGTTTTGAAGGGCTCGCCTGTACCATTCTCAAAGCTGAAGGTGGTCCTCTCCCGTGACGTTGAGAGTATTCGGGACTTTGAGGGTATCATCAGGCTGCTGCTTTAGAACTCCTGGTGGATGACCTTGAGAAGGCTGTAGAGGAGTGGCGCCATCTCTATCGCTCAGACCCGGGGTCCTTAGCTGACGAGCAGCTCGCTTGTCTTGTTGCCCGAAAGCACGAGGCCCGGCTTGCCGCTCAAGAGGCTGCTAAGGCCGTCTCTTCTGATTTGAAATCCTTGGAAACAAGGCAAGCGGAGGTTGAAAGTACAATTGACGCCTCCACTAGTGCTCTTCTCGGCGCTGAGGATAAGATTGCGAAGGCTGAGGAAATGATCAGGAAAGCAAATCTCCTCTTATCCAAGGCCATACCGGTGCGTCTTGAGGAAACTGCGCGGCTCGAAGAGCTCAGAGTGAGAAGTTTGCGCGGCAGGAGTTGTCACAGAGGGCAATTTTGGCGGAAGTTGAAGCTCGTCTGGCCCAGGCGGTGGACTTTGATGAGGCTGAGCTGAGGTTACAAGCGCTTGCCGAGGCTGCTGATGACAGGAAGACGAGGCTGAATGCCTCGGAGAGCGGCTCAGATCGTACATTGTACGCTTGTAGGTCGTTGTATACGTGCCTCCATGTGTCCCCTATCTTTTGGAATTAATGGAAATTCTTTCTTTTGTTTTGGCTTCTGTCGAATCTCCAATCTTGTTCTTGCTTGAGGACGTAATCTTTGAGACGTGGCTATCCGTCGGTTCAGAGGTCGCAATGACATAACCGATTAAGACGTCAGCAATCTTGAGGTTAGCCCTTTGCAGGGCTGAAGGGGAGATACTTGCCTTTTGTAAATGTCAGCAAGCATCGGTGAGTCCTGTCTTTTGTAAGTGTCAACAGGCCCAAAGTTGAGACTTAGCTGTCTACCGGTTCAGAGGTCGCAATGACATAATCGGTTGAGACGCTACTAAGCTCAATGGTAGATGAAACTTGGCTATCTGCCAGTTCAGAGGTCGTAATGACATAACTGGTTGAGAAGCCACCAAGCTTCAGAGAGGGGGATACTCGTCTTTGTAAATGTCAACGAGTATCGAGACCTGTCTTTTGTAAATCTCAACAGGGCTCGGAATTGAGACTTAGCTGTCTGCTGGTTCAGAGGTTCGCAATGACATAACCGGATGAGACGCCACCAAGCTTCAAAAATTGGTGATACTCGTCTTTTGTAAATGTCAACGAGTATCGAGACCTGTCTTTTATAAATGTCAACAGGGCTCGGAATTGAGACTTAGCTGTCTGCTGGTTCAGAGGTTGCAATGACATAACCGGATGAGACGCCACCAAGCTCAAGGTTGCAATGGAGTTTTGGGAAAAGTCTCGTTTTCACGGGGAGAAACAAGGGAATCATTGTCATAGGTTTAGTGTTAACGTAACAGCAAAATGTATTTGTGGTCTTACCATTCTATGGAAGAGAATTGGTAAGTGACTTTGGAGGTCTCGTTCTCACGAGGAGAAATGAGGGGACTGCTGTCATAGGTTTAATGTTAACATAACAGCGGATATATGTGGCCTTACCATCCTATGGATGAGAATTGGTAAGTGATTTTGGAGAGGGAATCAAATGGGAACTGGTCCCCTTAGGATTTTTAGCAAATCCCCAGCTGTTAACGGGTTTGATATGCCTTTACCAACTACCGTTTGAATTGGGCTAGCCATGCTTTTCCCCTCAGCATGATGAGTTGTCGAGGACTTATGTTGGGCTTATAGGCCAACATTTTCCTCTATCCTTAATCGTTAAAGGATATTGGATTATTAGGTTAATGTCTGCATAACCTTGATTCCCCTTTAGGATAACCGGTGCGCGACCAGGTTCCTGTTGGTTTTCGGCTGTATGACCTCACTTGGAGGAAGAGAAAGGCTCTCTTTGTGTGTGCTCCAGACACGAAGATCTTGATCAGAGGTGTAGTGTTAACTTGATCAAGAGAATGATCCTTGATTAAGGATAATACTTCTTTAAGAACTTGCCATTGATCGGCATCATGAGTAGGTCGCCCTCTGCAGTCGTGAGGCGGTATGCTCCATTCGAATAGACTGTTTCTATTACAAACGGTCCTTCCCATTTAGGCTGAAATTTGCCTTTGGTCTTGTGCGTCATAATCATCGGTCGTCTGACGGCTAAGACCAGGTCTCCTTTCTGGAAGACTCTCTGTTTGACCTTCTTATTGAAGGCTTTTGAGATTCGAGCTTGATATAGCTCAATATGTTGCTGCGCTTGGAGCCGCTTCTCGTCCAGGGCTTCGAGCTCTTGAAGGCGCAATCGATCATTGTCTTCTAATGTGCACTTGGTGGTCAGAGCCACTCGCAATGACGGCATCTGGATTTCCAACGGGATGACTGCTTCGCACCCATATACTAGAGAAAAAGGCGTATTGCCTGTCGGTGTCCGAACCGTGGTTCGGTAGGCCCAAAGACATTCACCGAGCTTTTCGTCCCAATCTCGCTTATTCGAGGAGACGAATTTCTTGAGCAACTTGATGATTGTTTTGTTGAATGCTTCCGCCAAGCCATTGGCAGCAGGATTATAGGCAGTTGAAGCCACATTCTGAATTCGGTATTTATCGCAGAACCGATAGAATACTTGGCTTATGAATTGGGGACCGTTGTCGTGGATGATCCGCCTAGGGACACCAAATCGATGGATGACGTGGTGCTTGATAAAGTGAACCACATTGGAGGTTTTAACTTCAACCAGTGGTATAGCCTCCGCCCATTTTGAAAAGTAGTCGGTTATTGCTAGGATAAACCGGTGACCTTTTGTCGAAGAAGGGCTGATTGGCCCTACGACGTCTATTCCCCATGCTTCAAATGGCCATGAAGCAGCAGTCGGGTGGAGCAACTCCGAGGGCTGGTGTATGAAGTCTGCATGAATCTGACATGCTTTACACCTTCGTGCATATTGGATGGCGTCGGCTATCATAGTTGGCCAATAATATCCTAGCCTATGCAACCTGTCTTTAAGCTTTGGACCTGGCTGATGAGCTCCATAAGTGCCGTCGTGCGCTTCTTTAAGCGCTTCCTGTGCCTCTGAATGAGAAAGGCAACGGACGAGGACACCGTCATATGAACGACGGTAAAGTGTCTTCAGAGTCGGATCGTAGTAGAAACGGAGAGACCTTCGTCTGATAGATGCCGCTTCTTTAGGATCGTCTGGAAGCAGACCGTGCAAAGCGTGGTCGATGAGAGGGAAGCGCCAGTCTCTTGGTTCAAGATCCGTGGAGACATTATAGACTTCTCGAGTTCTTAGCATGTGCTTGAAGCATACAAGATGTCGAGTTGCGACTGTGAGGTGATACTCGGTGTCGGCTGGCAAGGCTAGCGTTGTTGCTAACGCAGCAAGAGCGTCCGCCTTGGTATTTTGAGATCGAGACACGTGCCCGATGTAGAAACCTTCAAATAGGTTAGCCAATTTGATGGCTGTATGGTAATAGGGCACCAAGTCCTCATGGTGGACTTCGTATTCGCCTTTAACCTGATTGATGATCAGTTTTGAATCGCCATAAGCTTCGAGGTAGCGTACCCCCATTCCATGGGCGAGCTGAAGACCAATGAGCAGAGCATTATATTCTGCTACATTGTTGGAGCACGATTCTGTCAGAGAAAATGCTCTGGGCAGGACATGATTCTGTGGGGAGATAAACACAACCCCCACTCCGGCAATAATCTTGCCTTTAGGGCCATTCGCGATGCTCCATCAAAGAACATCTGCCATACTTCCTCTTCTGAGGTTGCATTAGACTCGAAGACCTCATCAGGGATGTCTTCGTGAAGTTTTGAATGCTCGGAACTGGATGAGCAGCCAAGAACTCTGCAAGGGCCTGGCCTTTAACCGCCTTCTGAGGCATGAAGATCATGTCGTATTGAGACAATAAAAGTGCCCACTTAGCCAATCTTGAATTCAATGATCCTGGCTTCGTCATAAGAAGACGCAATGGATTTACTCTGGAGATGACATGTATGGTCTGGCCGACCAAATAATGTCGTGTCTTCTGGACAGCGAAGACGAGAGCTAAACACTCTTTCTCGATAGGGTTGTAGTGAGATTCCGCTCCTATGAGAGTTCTACTCAGATAATAAATGGTCTGCTCGTGGCCATTGTCGTCCTTTTGAGCGAGGAGGGCACCGAGGGAGTAGTCCATAGCCTTTACATAAAGCAGGAATGGCTTCCCTGATGTAAGGGCCACTAAGACTGGAGACTTTGTGAGGTACCTCTTGATGTCTTCATAAGCTTCCTGACAAGCTTGATCCCATACGAAGGAAGTACCCTTTTTCATGAGCCGGGTGAACGGCTGACAGCGGCCTGAGAGATTTGCGATGAATCTTCTGATATAGGCCAGCCTGCCTTGCAAGCCTCTGAGCTCTTTGAGGTTCCTTGGCGGAGGCATGCTCTGAATAGCTTTGACCTTGTCTGGGTCAAGATGAATTCCTTTTGATGTGACAATAAACCCAAGGAATTTGCCGCTTGACACTCCCAAGAAGGATTTTGTCGGGTTCATTTTCAGTTGATGAGCCCGCATTATGTCGAACATCGTTCTCAGGTCGCGAAGATGTTCATTCTTGTTGCGGCTTTTGACGGCGATGTCGTCAACATAGCACTCCACCGTTTTTCGAAGATGATCGCGAAAGATCATATTCATTGCCCGCTGATAGGTTGCTCCGGCGTTCTTCAGTCCGAAGGGCATTACAGTGTAGCAGTATACCCCCAATGGTGTTCGGAACGAAGTATGCTTTTCATCGTCGGGATACATCTTAATCTGGTTGTACCCTGAAAAACCGTCCATGAAAGACATCCTTTCGAACCCGCATGTGTTGTCAATCATGACATCGGTGATGGGCAGCGGAAATTCATCCTTGGGACAGGCCGTATTGAGATCACGGTAGTCGATGCAGATTCGTATTTCCCGTTCTTCTTGAGGACGGGGACTATATTAGCCACCCAATCTGGATGTTGCTCCTCCCGGACGAAGCCACATGCAATGAGCTTGTGAACTTCGGCTTCAATAGCTTCCATAATGTTCGGACGAAACCGACGTTGTTGCTGCTTGACTGGCTTGACGTCAGGCTTGATGTTTAGGCAGTGCATAGCGACCTGTGGATCAAGTCCGGGCATGTCTTCGTAGCTCCATGCGAAGACGTCTATATACTCTCTTACGAGTATTATCAATTCTTCCCTTTCTGTAAGTGATAGGCTTTCACTTATAAAGATGGGCTTAGGGTGGTCTTGACTACCCAAATTGACCTGCATCACCTTATCTTCAATAGGTGGCTCGCGCAGTTCGAATCATTTTTTCCATTGAAGGTCTAATTGCTGGGCCCATGGTTCCTCATCAGTGGCTTCTGCGGGCTCCAATTGACTGCTTGAGGTCATATTAGCAGTGAGGTCCTTGAACATTCCTCCTATGCTGATATCGGAGTCCCATTCGGAGGATGAAGCCGAATGTGATGGAGCTGATCCATCGTCCTTGGCTTGAACCGTTGCTAGCGATGTGGGCGTGACGTAACCCAACCCCCTGCGTGTACTATCATAGTAATTTGCAGGCTTCCCTTTAGGCACAAAGTTCCGCATCAAACCGCGCCGTCCTTTTCCGAAATTCAGGCCTGCTCCATGCTTCAAGTTGTACCCCATTTTCTTCATAATATGGCGCGCTGGCCGCGCGTAATGAAAGAATTGTGGAGTGTCTGAGTCTGAACTTGAATCTGTGACCACGGGTCCCCGTGGTTGGGTTTTACCGAAGATTATCGGTAACTGACCTTCTTTGGATGGCGGGATCACCAAGACAGCTCCTTCTGCGGATTCCATGGGCGTACTGGACGCACTTGGCTTGTGTCAAGGCATGTGCAGAGAGCTATCCGTAATGGATTTAATCGACCCAATACTCGCAGGATAATCGAAGGAAATATTATCATTAATTACCCATTCACCTTCATCCTCTGAAGGAGTATTACATAGGGGTTATTAAGACATGCTATAACTGGTTCACCAATCAGAATGGCTGGCATGCCTGTTTCGGATTCTGAATCCGCCTCGTTGCCACTTTCATCATCGTCCGGCAACGATTCTTTAAGTGCTCCACCGGCCTCTTGATATAGGAGAGCGTCAGTGAAGTAGTTTTCCACTCCTTTGAATGGTTGTCTCTCAGCAAAGATAGTTCGTACTGTCGCATTATCTTCAACATATTTGAAGTATTGATGGAGGGTGGAAGGGACGATCCAGTTGGCATGGATCCATGGTCGTCCTAGCAGCAGGTATATGATGTATCAGCATCAATGACATAGCATGTCACTTCTGACTTCAGACTCCCGATTTTGCAACGGAGTCGAATTTTCCCAGTGGATGACTGCTCCCGGCGTTGAAACCGTATATTGTAGTAGTGGTTGCGGACAACCTGTACAATGGTATGCCGAGGAAGTAGAGAAGCCTTTTGGGGATGATGCTGAGTGCGGACCCCAGATCGACTTGTATTCTTTCAATGCATGTTGAACCGATATATCCGGTGTAGTACAGAGGTCGATCGTGCTTGTTATCTTTGAGAAGCATATCTTCCGCTGTGAAGGTAATAACGGGCACCTTTGATTGTGCATGATGACATTCTGGGCAGGAAGACTGAGCGTCATCATTAGGGATTTCAGGCATGCATGTCAGAAAGGATTCTGAATCGGCTAGCGCATCCCTGAGTGCTTCTCTTGTCTCTTTTAAGAGGCGAAGGAGCTCGTGTATAGTGATACGAGCTGGGATATTGGCCAGCTGAGCCAATATGTCAAACTGAAAGGGCATATCAAACCCTTGGCCTGGTGGTTTCTTCAACACATGGTCGAATCGTACCTCCTTAGGCTTTTCATTCCCTTTGGCTGGGATTGGAGTGGATGCTGGTACTTGTACTGACGTCGTTTGCTGTTGTATCTCGTCAGTAGACTTTTCATACTGCCTCAAGTATGGTTTTTCGGATCGGGTGCCCGTTTGTTGAGGCGTATCGACTTGCGCTGCGCTGCGCAAGCTTTTCTCCTTCTGAATCACTGAGGGAAGCCGATGTAAGATTGCCGTCGTCTGGCAGGATGGAGATGACATTGCAAGACTTGCCCTTTGAGTTGGGCTGCTTTGGATCCCGCTGTACGTTGGACGAGGTCCGGATGTATCACATGACTTCCCCTGTCTCCAATGTTAAGGGAACAAGACCCTTATTATGTTGAGCTATAGCTGGAGGATGCTTGACTTCCAACCGTGACGCAGGGGCTGCAAAAGTCCCGTCAGGAACTGTGATCTTTGGAGCTTTGCCGAACTCAAGAGTTACCATATTGGCAGTGACTTTCTTTTGCTCCGTCTTCAACGTCAGAACTCCGACATCGACCAGGGCTTGTATTCTGTCCTTGAGGACATAGCATTTGTCAGTAGGATGGTGGATCATCCTGTGGTAGAGGCAGTATTTAGGGTCGTTTGTGCGCCCTATCTCATTGGGACGCCGAGCATCCGGCAGCTTCATTTTGTTCCCTTTGTGGAGCAGATGGAATATGGTGACCACCTGATCGTCTTTGAACGAGTACTGCTTTGGAGGGAACTTAGGTTCCTGATTGTCGAAGCCGCTCTTCTTGGCCTTCGACTGCACATCTCCGGATAGTTCCACAGACATAGTCTCTTTGCCTTTAGCTTGAGAAGATTGCGGTAGGTCGCTACGCCCTTTGCTGTTCATCCCCACTTGCCTCTAGGGGCGGATGGTTCGAACTTTTTGGCCGACTTCTCGGCTATCTCAGCTTGTTCGACCAATTCTTTCCAGGTGTGGGCTTTGACAGTCCCCATGCGAACTTCTACTTGGTCTAGGAAGTTGTGTCTGCATGTCTGCAAGAGCATGGGTAATGGCATCCCTGCTGGGCACATCAAGGATAAGTTTCTGAACCGTTCAATGTAGTCACGGACAGATTCGCCCTTTCTCTGCACAGTGGAGAGGAGCTTGTCCATGGTCACTTCGGTATCGTCCTCATAGAAACGAGAGAGGAACCAAGTTTCCAGGTCGATCCAGGAGTTGATAGAGCCCGGGGGAAGACTGCGAAACCAGTCAAACGCCACCCCCTTTAAGGTGCCAATGAACAACCTAGCCATGACGGCGTCATTGCTTATAACATTACCAGTCTGAGACCAGAAATAGTAGATGTGTTGATTGGCGAGCTCTTTCCATCATAGGTATGCAGCGTTGGCGGTTTGAACTTCGGTGGATATGGCACCGAATCCCACTCCAGCGGATAAGGACGGACTGCCCCTACCTTCTTTAATTCATCCCTCTGAGCTAGGGATGCGATTTGAGCTTGGAGGCCCTTAAGGACTTCGGTGTCTAAAGAAGAACCCTCCTTGGATTTCTCCGGCTTTGGTTGCTCATTGCTGAAGTGTTCCTCCTCATCGTGATTGCTCCCGGCATCATTGTTATTCCGATTATTGAGGAGTCGAGCGAGCATCTGCTGAATATTGTCCAGGGCCTCTTGCTGTGTTCTGGAAGTTTGCTCCTGAGCTTCCAGGCGCCGACGAAGATCGTCGTGACGTTATCAGCCATATTGACTGATGCTCTGTCTGTTCGCAATTAACTGACTGTCGCCGAAGAGGCGTACCCACTATCTTCATCTTCTTCGTCCGATGATTGGAGTGATCTCCTGGGCTCTGGCGGGGCTAGGGCCGTCGAGGAAGAAGGCTGTTCATAAGTGTGGGGTATCGCCACCCTGGATCTGGTGTTTCGGAAAACACCTTCCTCATGCACCAAGACTTCGCCTAAGCCTGGGCTGTAGTCTTGATCTGGGGACTCTTGTCT
Source organism: Agave tequilana (assembly GCA_038442645.1). Lineage (NCBI taxonomy): Eukaryota > Viridiplantae > Streptophyta > Magnoliopsida > Asparagales > Asparagaceae > Agave > Agave tequilana. The sequence continues at coordinate 62,942 of JAVJIF010019097.1, read as the reverse complement.
CTTCCGGTCATGTTGACGGATGCCGAGGGTAGATCTCGCGAGATGCTCCTTTTGCGATGTTTCACCGGGACTTGTACCGATAGTCGATCAAAAGCTGACCGTCGTCTTGGAGGCGTGGTGGAAGTTGGTCCCAGCCGGCAATGGACCGAGTGGAGTGTCACCAGCTGACATCCCACTTGTTGACAACAGGGGGAAGAGGTTTGTCTATCTGTCAACAATTTCCTCAAATCGAACCCGTTTGGATCCCTGCAATCGAGCGCGAAGGCTCTTTTGGGTCGCACATAGGGCGATGTCCTGCCTCCTTTATCCCTGTAGATGGGATTAGCACTGAATAGTGCTTTGGTTCTAGCTTCGCCATTAGACGTGAACTTAGTGCTTGACGCACTGGAAAGCGGAGCACGCTGCGGTGCTTTACCCGCTATGCTGCTGCGAAGGCAATTAGCCTTAGATGGTACTTTGGCTTCGGCTTTGCGGTCATGAACCCTGCGCGTACTCTGTGGTACAGTAGCTTCACTCATGAGAACGAGGCCGGCGCGAGGCATCGCTGCCCTTGAATTGGACGACGGTATGATTGCCGTCGTAACTTTATAATTGGAGCAGACAGGCATCTTGCCTTTCTCTTCACGGGAGAGGCACGGTTTAGGCGTTGCTACGCCTGAAGCTTCAGCTGAAGACTTCTGTTTAGGCTTCCATACCCGCCTTGGCAGAGGAGACTTAGGTTCGCAAAGAACCTGATTAGCCACACACGAGGCTGAGGGGTGTTGGCAGAATTCTGCTTCCGGTTTCTGATTTGAAACCTTGGTCGTGGAGACCTTCCTATGCTTCCGTGCTCGAAGCATTGGGCCACCCCCAGAGAGGACTTCTTCAAATCTTCCTTGATCGAACTGAACCACCAAGTTCTCGCAAGTAAAGGAATCAGACTGCGGACGTGCTTCCTTGTTGTGCCAAATAACCGCAGTAGGTTCGCAGGGAACCTTTTCAGTCTCCGCAGAGACTTTCCTTGAAGATTTAGCCAGAGGGGCTCTGGCTGCACCGGCTTTTCTGAATTCAGAGTTAGACCTGAAGGTCTGTTCTTCGCATTGCGACACTTGATTCTCGGCAGTGGAGAATTTCTTCCCCAGCGGAGTCGCCATCTTGTTTCCATTATGTTTGCAAAGGGGGAAAACTTACAAAAAAGGTTGAGGAGCTAATTACAAGTATTCTTAAAAAGATTAGAAGTAGATCTCCTCAGAGATTCTGGAGAAGTGTGCCGATAGGAGTCTGGTCAGCGCGCGATCACTTTGTCCCTTTGACGATGCGAGCGATGAGATTCCCTTCTCGCCTGGTTCGGGGAATCAGAGAACAGAAGGTTGGTAGAACCTCTTGCTGCTTCTCAAAATCGCCTTCAATAAGGAATTCCTTCTCGCCTGGTTCCGGAGATTCCTTGAGAAGAAGGACGATGTTAGGGTATCAACACCCTGCTTAGAGAAAGCAATTCTCTAAAACGTCTCTGAATTCGAGAGCGCACGGTGCGTTATGAAGAAGCCTCTGCTTGTGGAGTCCTCCCGTATGCATGTGTCTGTCTCCTTGTACCCTTGATGGGCTATTTATAGGGAGAGCAAGGGTATAATCGTCCCTTGAGGATATGGAAACAGATTGAATCAAATCTGTTTAAATCTGGAAAGTAGCCTTGCTGCGAGGCTAAGATAGCTTCTGCGGAGCTAGAATTGGCAGGTCGGTTGATCCTCTTGATCTGTTTTGATCCTTTCCATATCGTTGGAAGATTTTCCCTGATCTTCTTACTCGTTTTAGAAGAGTCAAGAGATTGTGGCAATCAACTGCCAATTTGATCTCTGATTTGATCTTAATTAGATTTGATCTGATTGGACCCGACCTCATCCGGAGATCTGATTGGTCAAAGGTTGACCGTGACAGATTCATAGCAGCGCTGCCCGCATTGAGCTCGTGGCGGAGCTAGAGGCAATTCTTGGCGAAGTCCGAAAAAAAGGCTTTTTGGCGAAGCTGTTAGTTGGCTTCTTGGCGAGGCTTTGGATGGCTTCGAGGCGAAGTCGAGTGATATTAGCCTCTCAAACGAGGCTATCCCTTTGGGCTCATGCGATGCTAAGTGCTAGCACCTTAGACCTGCTGAGGTCTGTTTAGAAACAATCCGGGTTCACTGTCTGCTTGCTGGATCAGTGGAGTCCAAGTTGCTTCCTTGTCCCTTGGAGATGGGTGAAAACTGGTCTTCAGCTCGTCTGTCACTTGTCTTTTGTAAATGTCAACAAGTTTAGACATTGTTCAGACCAATAAGAATCTTGTCTTTTTTAAGTGTCAACAGTCAATATATTTCATGACCTGGTGGAGAGTAGAGGGAACGATAGAATTGCGATGAATCCAGGGTCTTCCCAGCAGTAGATTGTAGGAGGTGTCAGCATCTATGACGTAGCATGTCACCTCTGACCTTAGGTCTCCAATCTGGCATTTGAGCTTGACCTTCCCCATCGGACGGGTACTATTGGCATTGAACCCATAAATGGTCGTCTGGGTAGGGCTCAAATGGTGAGTAGGAATCCCGAGATGTTGCATGACCTGCGAGGCATGACGCTCAATGCAGACCCGGGATCTACCTGGATGCGGTTCACCTCAGATGATCCAATATACCCTGCGAAGTAAAGGGGTCGATCATGTTTCCCTTTAACTTGCATATCATCTGCCGTGAAGGTGATGCAGGGAGTATTTTGGGAGGCGTGGAGGCAATCCTCTACATCTTCCTCCTTCGGTAGCTGGGTCATGAAGACCTCAGCATTAGCCAGAGCTTCTTGTAGAGCTTCTCTGGTCGACTTTGATAATCTGAGAAGCTCATAAAGAGTAATCCGCGCTGGGATATTGGCTAACTGAGCAAGGACATCAAAGCGGTAAGGTGCCGTGGATCCTTCCGCTATGTCTTTTGAAAAAACTCGGAAAACCGAAGTTCTTTCTGTTTCCCACGGGTTGCTTCGTGGAGGCTTTGGATGGCTCTGCAGAGAGTCTTGGAGGAGTTACCGACGTTTCGCTATACTTTTTCAAATATGGCTGCCCCGAACGGGTTTCTGCCACCAGCTGACTGGGTTCTGCGGCCAGAACTATTGTCTCCTCTTCTGAGTCAGTCAGCGGGGGAATATCAGTTTCTGCTTCTCAAGAAGAGGCACACACCACGTTGCAGGATGAAGCCTTTGCTTTGCCTTTGGACTTCCTACTGGTTACAGTAGTCCATTGCTGGCCATCAAAAAGGTCGGGATGAACCCACATGACTTCTCCCCGAGGTGTGGGAGCAGGTACCAAGCCCTTTTCTTACTGCTGGTGAGGGTCTATGTTGACCATTCTCAGCTCTCCTCTTGGGATAGGACTACTCCAGAGGGTGTTGGAGGTTGCCTTCCAAATTGGAGGACTGACGTCATATTAGCCGTCACCTTCTTCTACTCTGGTCGGAGTTTCAATACCTCCGCGTCAATCAGGGCCTGAAGGATGTCTTTGAAGACATAACAGCTCTTGGTAGGGTGTCCCAACATCCTGTGGTACATGCAGTAGCTGGATTGTCGGTTTTACCGACTTCCTCGGGGCGCCTAGCTTCAGGAAGCTTTAGTCGATTGCTCTTGTTGAGTAATTTGAAGAGCGAGTCGACATGTTCATCCTTAAAGGAATACTGCTTGTTGGCCCCGTGGTTGGCTGAAGAGCCACTTCCCTTGACCGGTTGAGGTTTGACAGGGGACTTGGTCTCTGCTGCCAAGTTGTCCTTCCTTTTGGCTTGGAGGGATGTGTCTGGCGCACGCCTCGTTGACCTCTCAGGCCTGGGTTTGTTTTCTTCCGCTCTGACGCGGGCGACAATCTCCTCAGCCTGTTCACCTTATTGGACTAATTGTTTCCAGGTGCGGCTTTCAGCAACCCCTATTTGAGCAAGGAGTGAGGTTTGGAGATTGTGGCGGCATGTTTCCACCAGGGTAACCTGGTTATACCGCTCGGGCATCAGAGTGCCACGTTCCGAAATCTTCCACGAAAGACTTAACGGACTCTCCCTTTCGCTGCTTCGTGGCCAAAAGGGTAGGCATGTTGACCTCCGAGTCATCTTCAAAGAAGCGTGTTAAGAAAAGCTTCTCCAAATCACCCCAGTTCTTGATGGAACCTTCGGGGAGCTTCATGAACCATTCAAAGGTCAGCCCTTTTAAGGTGTCAATGAATAAACGTGCCAAGATAGCATCGTTATCTACCACATTCCCAGTTTGGGACTTGAAATAGTAGATGTGTTGGTTCGGTGAACCTTTCCCGTCAAATGCTTGGAGGGTTGGAGCCTTGAACTTGGGGGGGTACGGAACCAGGTCCCATTCGGCTGGATATGGGCGGACCACTCCTGCTTCTTGGAGACCTTTCCGATTGGTAAAGGCTTCAAGGCGTTGGTCCAACTGATTCATTCTTTTAGAATGAACCTTTCCCTGGTCTTGATCGTTCTTCTCCTGCGACGAGGATTTAGACGAACCAGAGGTGGATTACTCTTTCTTCTCGGAGTGTTCAGAAGATAAGCTTTCTCCCTCTTTTTGTTTGCCCTTAGACTTTCTAGGGGGAGATTTCCTCCTGTCTTCGAGCAACTGTGCGAGCATCTGCTTGAGAGAGTCGATGGATTCTTGCTGAGCACGAATCATCTCGAGTTGTTCCTTCTGGACCTGGGCTTGCTGCTCCAAGCGCTTAGCGGTCTCCTCAGGAGTGCTCGTCATGTATGTGAAGGCCTCTTTCTCTATAGAAGAGTTTGAGGCCTGCGACTCTGCAATGGCAGGGTGTGAGTCATTAACCTCAATGCCCCGGGCTAGGGCATTGTAGTTGATCGGGGGAATGGCCCCGGTCCGGGTGCGAGTGTGTCGGTACACTCCTTCCGGTTCAGAGTCAGACTCATCGGAGCTGACTACAGGCTGTTTTCCCCTGCTCTGCTCGCCATGTTAGCATTGAGCTCCGGATACTCAGTGTCAGAGAAGATCCTCCGCCTGTAAGAGCGTCTTCTTTTGGCTGCTGGGGAATCAGGGTCAGCTGTCTAACTAAGGACTGCTGGTTCACGCCTGAACCGCAACGGCACTCAAAGAGCATGGAGATGAGTCGTTGGCAGCAACATGATGAAGTGGTCTGATTAGCACTTTTTTCTTTGTCAAGTAATCCCTTAGATCCATGGGAAGAGGATCGAAGAGATTAGCCTCGCAACTTCGAGGGCGGGAGGCATTCTTGCGCTGTACAGCTTGGACGCAGGATTCAAAGATGCGGTTCTCGCGTCGTAGCTTTAGGACGCTTTCCTGGCGTCTCTGCTGAGAGGAGACGCGGCTGTCACGTTGCTGCTTGGTGCGTCGGGGCAGGGACGCTTGAGAGGGAGTGGGCTGCTGGGCCCTACGCCTAAGGGCGCGAGCCTCTTGCACTTGACGAGGCGCGCAGGCTTCATCTTGGCGTTTGGTGAGTTGGACTTCAGAGGACCTAATTTGGGGAGTCTCGCGTTTTGGCCGCCAAACGCGGACTTCGCATGCTGGACGTGGCGCGGCCAAGGCGCCAGATTGAACTTCGCGTCCTGCCTCAGTTGGACAATCAGAAGTTCCAACTTGCAGCTGACGCGCTTGCCTCCTCTGTCGGCGTTCAGCGTTTCGGTTGCGTCGTGGAGGTGGAGAGAAACCAACGACGACCTGGTGCTGAGGGAGAGGGTGAACTGGCTGGACACCAGAGGCTTGACCACGCGGGTCTCCTGAGAGACGTCGGCGCGTGTATCTCGTATGGCGCGGTTGGCCGCGACATCCTTTGCAGTCACTGTGCCTGAGGTCACGCGGGTCTCCTGGGAGACGTTTGGCGCGTGTGTCACACTTGGCGCGGTTGGCCGCGACACCCTTTGCGGCCGCTGCGCCTGAGAGTCTCAGAGCGGGTTCGGGGCAAGTCCCCGTAGAGACCCTGCGGCAGACGCGGGTCCTTGGGCTCTTGGAGCCGGAAGAGATAAACTCTTTATACTTTTCCTGGTCGAACTCGACGATGAGCGATTCGACCATCTTCCCCTTATGGAGGACGTCACCTTGCGTCACGATTTGTTCGTCAGTGACAAATGTAGTCCCTAGCGGAGTCGCCATCTCTTGTACACGTTGGAAAAGGAGGATTCGATTGTAAAATTCTTTTGATTGGATAGAAGATTACAACAGATCGGTCTTTCGATTACAAGGGAGGGAGGATGTTGAGTCTTGAATCCTCCCTTTGTTTAAGGTTGGGTTCTTCAAGTGGCGATGGAGAGTGAATCTTGTTCTCCGTTGACCGGGTGACCGTCGAGACCTTCTAGGGATCTCCTCTTCGGATGGTAGATGGAGTAACTCAGCTCTGTCTACCAAAACTCTCAAAGAGAAGGTAGGCAAAGAGCTACTTGAACACAGCAAGTTCTCTGAAGAGTTGAACTCTCTCTCTCTCTCTTTTCTCTCAGAGCTCTTTTCTTCCACAAATCCTCTCACTGAAAATCCGATTGTCAATTCCACCGTCCAATTCGACCGTGTCTTCTTCATAGCGACGGGGCTATTTATAGGGGTTTCAGGGGCGTACGTGCCTCCTAAAAACACTCCATAATGGGGGTTAACTTTCCCCATTATGTGGGCCGTGATTGGCCCCGAAACTGAGACGGTTACAACTGAGACGCGGGTGTCAACCCACGCGCCTTGGAGCTGCTGAGACGCGGGTTTCGACCCACGCGCCTTGGTGCGGCTGAGACGCGGGTTTCGACCCTCGCGCCTTGGTGCTGCTAAGACGTGGGTTTCGACCCTCGCGCCTTGGTGCTGCAGTGTTGGCTGAGACGCGGGTTTCGACCCTCGCGTCTTGGTGCTGCAGTGTTGGCTGAGACGCGGGTTTCGACCCTCGCGCCTTGGTGCTGCTGAGACGCGGCTGTCGAGCCTCGCGTCTAGAACTTGGAATTCTGCTTTTTAATCTCTTGTCTTTTGGTGCTTTTTAGACAGCCTACATACGCGATGTGATCTTTGAGCTTCGATGCATCCACCACCGGGCACCGTCTCCCCCTAAGTCTTGGAGGATAAAGACTCACCTGTATCATTTAAGTTTGGTGGGTCTTTTGGTACCCATATCTTCTTGGGTCCTTTAGGATTAGTACCGGGGCGAACCCAAACATGTTTATTATTCATATTATGTTTAGCAAAACAAAAATTTTCTAAATGGCCTTTGCGGCCACAATGTGTGCAAACATAGATCCTACCACTACCATACATGTAAGCATGCTTGTGAGTGTGTGCATGTTTCCGTGCATGTGCATGGTGAGTGTGTTTCCCTTGGGTTACTCCTTTGGGAAACCTAGATGCAAACTTGTTTAAATCAAAAGCACATTTTTTGAGAGTTGAATCTAAAACTTCAACCCGTTTTTGCATTTCAACAAAATCATTTTTATTACATGAAGAAATAGAAGTTTTTCCTTTGCAAGCTATTTTATAATTTTGAAAATCAATTTTTAATTTCTTAAAAGCAATAGACATATCATTTTTCTCTTTTCAATAATATTAATTTTATCTTTTAAAGAATCATTTTCTCTTTTTAATTTCTTATTATGAGATTGCGAAATCTCATATCTAAGTTGAAGTTCTTCAAAAAATTGGGCTAACTCATCCATAGTTAAATCATCTTCTTCTATGGAGTTGTCAAGTGTTACCTTAGATGCATCGTCTCCATTTGCCATGAAGCACATGTGTGCGGGCGTCGTTCTCCTCTTCGGATTCCGACTCTGTGTCGTCCCACGTTTCCACCATAGCCTTCTTCTTCTTCTTTAAGCCATTCTTTGAGGTGGTTGCTTGGAGTGCGAGGCAATCGGCAATAAGATGTCCGATCTTCTTGCAATAGAAGCAAGGACCGGGTTCTTCTCTTTTCTTTTCATATCTTCCTTGAGGTTTCCCTCTCCGGAAGTTGCTTTTCCTCCCCTTCTTGTAGAACATCTTGTCCACCTTCCGGATGAGCATGGCAAAGTCCTCATCGCAATCTTCCAATGAGTCTTCCTCGTCATGGATGGTGGGAGTGGCTTTGAAGGCGAGTGCTTTCTTCTTTGGCGCCTCCCTTTCTTCTCTTACTTTCATCTCCATCTCATGTGTCTTGAGATTTTCGATGAAGCCGGAGAAGTCCATCTCCTCCCTATCGTTGAGCTCCTTGAGGGTAGTTGCCTTTACTTCCCAAGATTTGGGAAGAGCTCGAATGACCTTCCGGATCTTTTGGTCATTGTCAATCGTGTCACCTAAAGAAGATAAGACATTAGTTATCTTGGTGAAACGGTGTGAGCATGTCATCAATACATTCATTCTCAAGCATATAAAAGTTCTCATATTGAGAACGAAGCAAGTCAATCTTGGATCTTTTGACTTGGGACGTTCCCTCATGAGTCACAATCAAAACATTCCAAACCTCAAATGCTGATTTATAATTTATGATGCGTGAGAGGTCATCTTCATTTAAAGCTTGGGTTAATGAATATTGAGCCCTAACATTAGCCTCATAGTCCTCGGTGGTGTCCTCGGACCATGTTCTCTCATCGGTGAGAGGTTCTACAAATTCTTTAGTTATAGCCCTAGCAACCCTAACTCCTAGGGACTTTAGAAATAGGTTCATCTTGACCTTCCATATAGGGAAGTTCAAGCCATCAAATTTGGGTGGGGACTTGATGCTAGAAAAGTCAATGGATGCCATGAATACAAATGAAGAATGCACAACAAATATAAATGCAACAAAAAGATATAGCCAAATACAAGGATCTTCCTAAGTTGGTTTAAACCAAATAGTAGGGTTAGGCTCTGATACCAATTGAAATCACCTAGAGGGGGAGTGAATAGGTGATGGCTATATGAAATATGGCAATAACGCGGAATTAAAAATTCTACTTAACAATTAGCTCAACTAAAAAGGACTTGCAATATAAAAGACAATAAATAGTACAAGAATTAAAGAGAGTTTGAGTTTAGAGAGAATTGAGAAAACGCAAACACGAGTATATGTTTTGAGGTTCGAGCCACGCTCTACGTCCCCGCCTTCACACTTGAAGGATTTCCACTATTGTTGATCCCACGGATCTCCAATACAAGGACATACTTGTCCTATCTCTCGTGATGCCGCAACACCACTTGGAGCACACTAGCTCGCTTGAGGCCGATGCCTCTACAACTTCGCTCAAGAAGAAAGATGATCACACTTGATCACAAATAGCTCACTTAGCACAATCCTATAACCAAAATGTAGAAGTAGAACTTGGGATTGTGAAGTGCAAAAGACTAGAGTGAAGTAGAGGGATTAGCTTCAAGTAGGTGTTTGGAAATTTTTGGCTTTGGAAATCTTTTCTAAAAAGGCTTTTGAAAACTTTGTAAATATCAAATGTAAATCTTGTCAAAATCTTGTGTCTAATCATGTTGAAATGACCCACTATTTATAGGGGATGAAAAACAGGATAAGACAGCTAGAGAAATTCATTGGGGGTGAGATCCCAACAAAAAATCTGTCAGAAAATAGAGCTGTTGGAGTCTGTCAGACTTTTCTGACAACTACCGGTCGACCCGAGCGGTCGGCCGTCCCGGTCGACCCGAGCGGTCGGCCGTCCCGGTCGACCCGAGCGGTCGACCGACGTGCACACATGCACAGTTGTGCACGTCGGTCGACCCGGGCGGTCGACCGGCCTCTGTTAGATCTGATAAATCAGATTCTGCAGAAAACTGGGAAAGGGTTTTAGGTTCTGATCTTTTTGGTTTAAGGACTTTGTAAATAATGTTTTAGTCCTAATACACTTAAGAGTATGATCATAGATCAATACTCAAACATGTTAGATCATTTTGATAAAAAATCCTTTAATAAACTTGTTTCCTTTTTCTAAAAGCTAGTTTTCCAAAACATGATATTTCTAAAAACTAATTTCCAACTTTGTTCTGACAAAACATTCTGAATGAAGATTCCTCTTTTTAAGCCATGAAACAAACTAAGTATGTGTGAGTGACAATCTCAAATAATCTACTTCTATCATCTAGGTTTTGACAAAATGTCTAAAAGGAAAAGTAAAATACAAATCTTTGGTAATGTCTTGATCCCGAAGCTTTCTACCGTGCTTGGCTTGGGAATGCAAATCTTTAGCGGAGTCCAAACTTGTGAGTCTTGATTGTGGAGCCGTCAAATCAAGTTGTTTTAACCTGAAATCCTTTAAATAAGATTGTTAAACTCATAACTAAATATGGTTTGTTATCATCAAAATATTGGGCTAATGGCCTTTGGGCCAACAGTATGCATACTGCATCTCGACTCGGGGAGAAGGCCCGTCGCGCGGGAAGACAAGTCCTCTACCCACCCTGGTGGTGGTCGCCTCCCCACAAAATTGCACCATCAGCATCCTAAGCCCTCTCTGAACGTGGCAAACTATAGTGGGCAGTAGGCTGAGCGAATGTTTGTGCATTAGCTGAGCAGGTAGGGGAATCACCAAGGGCATGATCCTGTCATAAGGTGGTGATGGGATCATGCACCTCTTTAGACAGACTGACAGATAGCCAGCCAATAGTAATTGTCGGGAGATCGGTCTTGAAGCTTGGTAGTGGAAACTCAAGAAAATGTCCCCTCGCTCATATTCACCATCATCCTCCTCTAGGACAACATCTTCATGATTTCCCGCTTTCATTGCCTTGGCAATCTTTTTCTCCGATACTAGAGCCTGGATATTCTCAATAGGCCCATCCGTGACTGGGAATAAGTAGTCTACCCAGGTTTCAAGCTGATCACATTTTCATGACTGGGGTGGAGATCCAGCCAAACGTAATATGGCACATCAGCTCTTGATACGTCTCATAGAGAGCCGATTCATCCTTTTTCATTTGCGCCAACTCCTCGATACATGGTAAATACTTCTTGTACGGCTCAGAACCCATCGAAAAATTGGACACGTCCCATATCTCATGAAGTGCCATCCTGAGATCAGCAATGGGAGTAAAGAACGTGCCTACGCTGGGCAATACATCTCCAGACTGACATAGAAGGTAGGGACGCTAATGTTTTTCCCAAAGCAGGTGGCCCTGACAGCTTCGTGGAGTCCTAACTGCTTCAAATCAATGTCAAAGTATTCTAACACGTACATTGTAAGGCTGCTCTACCATACCTGCTTGGAAGAACACACCCACCCCCAGTTTCCAGAAAACTGTAGTCTAATAATTGCCTCCTGCCTTAACGAAACGATTCGAGAAGATCGAGACTTAGGCAGGATTCTCCCCAATGGGAATTTCAAGACTGACGTGGCCCAGATGCAAACCAATGACACTACAAGGAGGACAACTCCAAGTAAAGCCCCCATGATCAAAACTCCCGCATGCACTGATTCTGTGCACCAACTCACACCCCACTTCATCACCCTTGGCATCATGACTGATTGAAAAGACGTGGCACTTGTTCTCTGGGAGGTAGTAATTGTCTCTATCTAGGGTGTAAACCCATTGCCCTTCCCCGACAAGCAGTTGCTGATCAGTATCCGGGGCTGCATTTTCAAACCTAAACTCTGGCTTCCGATAAACTGTCTGGTTTTCCCCTTCCAGTATAGCAGTGAAGATGATGTTGCAGAGAAGGCGCTCGTCCCTACCCAGAATGAACGTGTTCCTCTCTGGGTGCTCCCTTCACTAAACAATGATGCATGTCCCTGAAATTGAAAGCAGACATTCCCATCCATCCCTCTCACGGATTCAAACAATGTAACGCCCCGATCCCGTGGGTACGGAGATGTTATTGTGACGTATATACGTAGGTCAGATATACTTTCACATATATACGCTAAGCATTAGTACAGGAAAGAATCAGAGTACAAAAGTACATGGTGCTTTATACATTTCAACATATAAGTATAATTACAAAGTTATCACAGGTTGTGACACAATATTACAAGAATATTACATCATCAATAGGCGCAAATGCGAGAATGCAAAGAGATATACAATAATGAATAGTACAAAACACCATCACGAGTTACAAAAGGAAAACTCGAGGGATGAGGAGGGGGCCTAGAAGGATAGGGTCTCTAGACGGTATGCCAATGATTCACGCTTCAGCTGTGCATCTCTGATCAGCATCTGGGAGAATCCACAAGTTCTAAGCTCCAGGATCTGGACATGAGGATCAAGGGGAGTCAGAAACTTCCCAATGAGTGGTGAATGCCAAGTGACATGTAGGGAAAAGCACACGTGGATTGATAAATCTGAATCAAAAGCATGCATTAAAAAATAGACGATTTTGAGCATACACTCGAACATGAATGACATATCAAGAGGTGAGATATACAGAAGCGATAAAACTAGTTGTGCAGGCTCAGTAGAAAGATTCATGAGATTGATACTTCAAGGGAATAATCCAAACAAAAAAACCCTCATCTGTATACTATATACCTCATGTCTCCATCAACTGAGTACGCACAGTCTGAGCTGTCCACAATAACAACTAAATAGAACAGTTATGAATTATTAGAAATTATATGGTAACTACGTACCGTATAGACCAAGAATAAATAAGTCAGGAGATTAGGCATAGTAATACAAGTGTAATATCATGCAAGAATAGGCTGTGTATAATAAGATAACAGCAAAAGATCAGTGGAGTAGTACTCAGGTGGTAAAGCCAAAAATATATAATATAATAATTATTCTAGTAAAACTAAAAATCTGAATAAAAATTCGATAAAAGCAATTACGGCAAGACCAGCAGCATAATCCAGATTACGGCTTCATGAGATAAGTACATCGAAGAAATAACCCAAACAAGGAAAACCCTCATCTATATACCATATACCTCACTTCACCATAATCCGAGTATATATAACTTGAACTACAAAACAGCACGGTTGATTAGCGTCTTATTATTATTACTCATCGTACACTATATCTAGGTATGTGCCCTAGCATCCCAACACATACATCCATATATGAGTAAATTGAGGTTGTTATTAAAAACTGATGATGAAGCAAACAGATTATGTTTACAGTGGATCCTGTACATGCCTGGGACCATGACCCAGGTGTTCTGTTGCTGGTGTATGAAACTGACGGCAAGGCCTACAGGAGGTAAGTCTTATATTATGACTATTCAAGAATGTAACAGGAGGTAGGGAGCCAGCGCTCTCCTCGGTCACCTGGAGGCCCTCAGGTAGAACCGAAAGTTTTAGTTGCATAACATATCTAATACCACTGTAAACATATTCACCATTTGAAGTCCATCAGTTTTCCCTTTATCCAATGTAGGTTATCTTTTTTATAGTTTATTATGTAATTATCAATTTATGGGAACGACAGGAGCAGGATAGGTTCAGGAAGTTACATGAGTACATAAGTATTATAGATTCAGGTCACTGTTATAATACAGGATAACAGGTCATTGTATATAATACAAGATAGTAAGACAGTATTCCCGTAAATGTGATAATCACAGGCAAGCAGTCAGGTGGCAGGTGATAAATGATATCAAACAGGTTTCTAGTGTCAGGTAATAGCATGCAAGAGTATAATCACAATAGATATCACTATCGTACATCATAATGCAGGAAAACGGTATCAATACAGAAGATCAATACAAATACAAGAAGGTACCAATATTGGACATCGATATGAATATAGGAAAATGAAAATACAAGTAGAGGGGGGAGAATAGATGTATGGATAATCTAATGACAAATGATGCGGAATTAAAAACTAAATGCAACACACTAAGTGTAATGATTAAGATTTTGATAATTGAAATAGAGTTCAGAATTCTCAGTTTCAATGCGAATCCGCTGTAGCAAGGGCTCAAGCGGGTCGTGATCCTCAGGGAAGGATGCGATGAAAGCTTTTCGACTCGATTCCTCTGTATGCTTCAAGTAAGAAAAGAGAGATTAGATTGGTGATGAAAATATGAGATTAAAGACGTGGTTTTGCTGATCTTCTACCACAACCCTATTGCAAGTTAAGGAGCTTGATCTTCATCTTAAGATTGATATGATTCACCCTAGGTCATTACAAATAATTCAAGCAAGAAAAATCAATGCTAGATTCTTGCTAAGTTACATTATCTAAAAACTAAACTATGGTTCATCCTAACATCTAGGTGCAGCCTAATAAAAGACGAATCTCAAACTTATGCTGTCCTAGTTCTTAAGTTGAAGTCATGAAAAGTCTTTTTAATATGCAACCTAGATTAGGATTTCTAGGTATTTGTTTAATCTTCTAGAAAAATTGTTTTTAATACCTAGGGTTTCGATAGATGTTCCTTAATCAGATCTAGGCTTAACTGCTCTAGGGTTGCTTCAAGAGTCTCAGCAAACCACTAGAGAGATTTAGTTCTTCATTTTTTTCTTTTCAAATTATTTATTTTTTTTATTTTTATTTAATGAAAAAGATTGCAAAGAAAAGGAAAAGAAAACATGAAGAGATCGCAGATTAAAACTCCAATCAGAAAGATCACAAAATAAAATGGAATTGCAGAAAATAAATGAGAACAAAAGAGTGACCTTTATTTCAGATGAACCTCTGGTTACACAATCGTCTCCTTCTCCACAACGTACATGAATGAAAAATACAATCGTGCAGAAATTTAGAGAAAATAGCTAAAAGAAAACCCTAATACGTCTCTGGATGCCCTGTACGTTGCACTGCAGGGGATATTATAGTGCAGTAGGTGATAGAGTCCCGGATAAGATCACAGACGAAATCTGGTAGTCTGGATCATCCAAACTGCCGCGGAATCCTGGGATTTGCCGCGCGTTTGCGGCAATTTGGTGAAGTCTGGCCACGCGCTTTGGCGCGTGGCCTCTCCTGATCCGTCCATTTGGGCGCCTGCTTCTGGAATCTGCATCCTGGCCTTTTAATCTGGATTTTCGAGATAACTTAGTAATCAAGTTACCCTTAATCCAGATTTCTTCAAATCTTCTTTCCACGAAATTTCTTCTTATCTTGGGCTTTTATCAAAATCCTGCAAGTGTTTAGGGTTGGGTAGAAGTCTATCCTTCCCTCATCTTTGATATTTGCAACTTTAGCCCTTTGTGTTTGCATTTTGACTTCTTGTAATTGCGCTTTTTCACCTGGGCTTCAAACATGGGCTTGGATCTGGGCTTTTGGGCTCTTTAAGCTTTATTTCTTATTAAAATAATACTTCGAGGCCTGCACACATTAAATAATGAAATATTAATAAATGTGCATTATAATATGAATAAATGTGCAAATGTGATGGTATATATGATGATAATTATGCATTTTTCACTACCTATCGCACCCCCACACTTATCTTTTTGCTCGTCCTCGAGTAAAAATCAAAAAGAAAGAGAAAAATCTAACCTAGCTAACTCACTTTCGTAGGAATCACGGTTGCACTTAGCATGTGCAACAAGCCGTTAAACCCCTAGGTTACCCTAGAGGACGAGTGTTGTCTCGTGAGGGTTTTCAGCGGATTACACCCACAAAATCCATAAAAAGGAAAATATTTGAATTATTATTGAAGAGACTAAGTAGTCTATAAGTTTTAGGATCCTCATTTTATTCATTCTTCAAACCTGGTCTTTATAAAGTCAATTGTTATTCATTTTAGGTAAGGATTAAAATTGAATTTCTAATATAGTCTTTTTCGTTACCAAAAGTCATATGCACCCTTGTGAATCTAGGAATTCCTTAACTTGGACTCTCATGCCTCTTTAGTATTTTATAAGATCATCTAATTTTCTTTCGTGTAAGTATCAAGGCTTCTTGAGGCCCTCATACCTAACTAATTGACTATTAGATGTGTTAATATAATTTTTTTTTTTTTAGTATGTATAACTCATCTAATTTTCTTTCGTATAAGTATCAAGGCTTCTTGAGGCCCTCATACCTAACTAATTGACTAATAGATGTGTTAATACATGTATAATATTTCTCAGTTTTCTTAGGCTTTCTAATCCACCCATGTAGCGAACTTAAAGTCGGTGGCTCCCAAATCGGTCGGCTTTAGGGCACCAGGTGAGAAAACACCCCGCGGACTCAAATTCGAGTGAACTAGGCCCCAAAACTAAGGACTTTATTTTATTTACTCACCTTTAGGCATGAATACTTATGCTTCTTGAGGCACATGTATCAGCTTAATTGGTGAATATTTTTTTTTTCTTTTTTTTTTTATGAGGCACAAGGTCTTTGTCTTAGAATCCTAGATATGCATTTGGTATGCACATTTCATTAAGGTAAAAATCAAGACTAACTAATTATTCAATTTCTCCTCCTATACCTAAAATTTAAACAATTTATTTATTTTGACCAAGTTTTTAGAAATCCTAATCATGATTTTCCTAATCCTTAAAACTAACTTAGATTTCTTTCAAAAACAATAAGTCAAAATATTTCCTTTTATAACATTTTTTTTTTATTATTTTTTTTATATTTTCAATTATTATTTTTTTTATATTACATACCCTTCCCCCACACTTGTTTCATGCATTGTCCCTAATGTATGAATGAAATGTATGGATGCATGAACTGGCAGAAAGATATAATCACCGATACAGTGGGTCAAAAAGACCCATCGCCGCATTAGCTTCCGGCACAGACTCCAAAAAGATTTTAAGACGTTGACCATTTACCTTGAATGAATTGCCATTTTTGGGATCGTAGATCTCTATGGCTCCGTGTGGAAACACCGTCTTAACAATGAATGGTCCTGTCCATCTTGACTTTAACTTGCCGGGAAAGAGATGAAGTCTAGAGTTGTAGAGTAAAACTTTTTGTCCTTGGACAAAAGTTTTTCTCGTGATGAATTTATCGTGAAAAACCTTAACTCTATCCTTCGCAATCTTTGCATTGTCGTATGCATCATTCCTCAACTCCTCTAGTTCAGAAATTTGTAATTTTCGAAACTCACCGGCCTTATCTAAATCCAAATTTAACTGCTTAATTGCCCAAAGGGCCCGGTGCTCTAGCTCGACAGGAAGGTGGCAAGCCTTTCCAAAGACCAGTCTGTAGGGAGACATTCCTAGAATCGTCTTAAAGGCAGTCCTATATGCCCATAGGGCATCCACCAGTTTGGTGGACCAGTCCTTCCTATTCTGATTCACAGTCTTCTCCAAAATGAGCTTGACTTGCCTATTAGAAACTTCTACCTGCCCGCTAGTTTGAGGATGGTAGGGCGTAGACAACTTGTGGGTAATGGCATATTTTCGCATAAGAGCTTCAAAAGTTCTATTGCAAAAATGTGTGCCATTGTCGCTAATGATGGCTCGAGGGATTCCAAAGCGTGAGATGATATTATCTTTCAAGAATTTGACAACAACTTTGTTGTCATTTGTCTTGCAAGGGACAGCTTCTACCCACTTTGACACGTAGTCTACAGCCAACAAGATGTACTGGTGCCCAAACGAATTAGGGAAGGGTCCCATAAAATCAATGCCCCATACGTCGAAAAGTTCTACTTCTAGAATGGGATTTAGGGGCATCATATTTCGTTTGGAAATTCTTCCTATCATTTGACATCTTGTGCAAGTTTTGCAATACTCAAATGCGTCTCTAAACACAGTTGGCCAATAAAAGCCACTTTGCAGAATTTTCTCGGCAGTTTTGCGGGGACCAAAATGTCCACCGCAAGCGAACTCATGACAAAAAGCTAGCACGCTTCTAGTCTCCTCGTCGGGGACACATCTCCTAATGATTTGGTCGCTACAATATTTGAAAAGATAAGGATCTTCCCACATGTAATACCGAACTTGAGACAAGAATCGGTATCTATCCTGTTTAGACCAACTAGGTGGTGTTTGGTTTGTGACTAAGTAATTTACTATGTCAACAAACCATGGCTCCTTAGAGATGGCTAGAAGTTGCTCATCGGGAAAATTGTCATTGATGGGCAGCTCGTCAGAAGGTGCGTTTGGCACACGAGAGAGATGGTCAGCTACGACATTTTCGACACCTTTTTTATCTCGAATTTCGAGATCGAATTCTTGAAGGAGAAGGATCCAACGAATGAGTCGGGCCTTCGCATCTTTTTTAAGCATAAGGTATCGAAGAGCAGAATGGTCAGTGAAAATCGTGGTCTTGGTCCCAAGTAGGTATGGGCGGAATTTCTCCAAAGCGAACACTACTGCCAAGAATTCCTTCTCGGTTGTAGTATAGTTCATTTGGGCGTCATTGAGCGTCCTACTCGAATAATAGATCACGTGCTGCTTGCTGTCCTTACGCTGTCCTAAGACAGCACCTATCGCAAAATCTGAGACATCGCACATGATCTCAAAAGGCTTGGACCAGTCCGGAGGTGAGATGATAGGAGCAGAGATAAGTTCCATTTTCAATTTCTCCCATGCACTATGGCACCTATCATCAAAGATGAAGGACACGTCTTTAGCTAGAAGGTTTGTAAGGGGTCTAGCAATTTTGCTAAAGTCCTTAATGAACCTACGATAAAATCTGGCGTGTCCTAAGAAAGACCGAATGTCCTTCACGCATCGCGGAAGTGGAAGTCTCGCTATGATCTCCACCTTGGCCTTGTCTACCTTAATCCCTTCCCTAGATATCTCGTGACCTAGGACAATCCCATGTTGCACCATGAAGTGACACTTTTCCCAATTTAGGGTCAAGTTCTTTTTGGTGCACCTACTCAGCACTAGCTCCAAGTGATGGAGACACTGGTCAAATAAATTTCCATAGACGGAGAAGTCGTCCATGAAAATTTCTAAGAAACGCTCAACCATATCAGAAAACAGGCTTAACATACAACGTTGGAATGTGGCGGGGGCATTGCACAAGCCGAAAGGCATTCGACGGTAGGCAAATGTCCCAGATGGGCACGTGAACGTTGTCTTCTCTTGATCCTCCGGGGCTATAAGAATTTGGTTATACCCTGAATAACCGTCCAAAAAGCAGTAATACTCATGACCTGCTAATCTTTCCAACATTTGGTCAATGAAAGGTAGGGGAAAATGATCTTTCCTAGTGGCTGTGTTCAACTTGCGGTAGTCTATGCATACTCTCACCTTGGTAGGCAATCGTGTTTGCACTAACTCATGCTTGTCGTTCTCTACCACAGTAAAGCTAGACTTCTTAGGGACCACATGCATTGGGCTAACCCATTCGCTATCGGAAATGGGATAAATGATCCCATTATCTAACAGTTTCACTATTTCGGCGTGTACAGCCTCCTGCATGAGTGGGTTTAGCCTACGCTGTGGATCCCTCTTCGGTCTAACCCCTTCCTCTAGATGGATACGATGCTGGACTATCGTAGGGCTCAGTCCCTTGATATCTGCCATAGTCCAACCAATGGCTTCCCTATGTCTCCTAAGGGTTGCCAGCAGGTCCTCCTCTTGCCTATTGGTCAAATTAGATGCAACTATGACCGGTAACGTCTCTTGTTCACCTAGGTAGGCGTACTTAAGATGTTTGGGCAAGGCTTTTAACTCCAAAGAAGGAGTTGGCTTGATGGGTGGAGGAGTTAAGCTAGAATCTCCCATCTCTATAGAACTCAGATTTGATTCCCATTCGATCTCATCAAGACTGATATCACTTGTTTCTAACTCTTCCTCTTCCTCTGACTCAAATATGATCTCATCATTATGCTCACTTGTCATGTTCTCAATGGAGTTAACCTCAAAGGGTTGGTCGGTCACATCGTAGGGATGCTTACCTAGGTTGAAAACATTTACTTCCTTGGTCATATCCCCAAAAGTCAGTCTCATGGAACCGTTTCTACAATTTATAGTTGCATTAGCGGTTGCTAGGAACGGTCTTCCTAAGATAACGGGAGTTTGGGACCTAGGATAAGACACAGGTTGTGTCTCTAAGACAATGAAATCGACCGGGTAAATGAATTCTCCAACCCGTATGAGAACATCATTGATCTCTCCCTTTGGAACTTTGATAGAGCGGTCAGCCAACTGAATAGTAACTTGGGTCGGGTTGAGTTCACCTAATCCAAGTTGTTGATATACGGAGAAAGGGAGCAAATTGATGCTAGCTCCTAAATCGAGGAGTGCTCGATTGATTTCGGCTCGACCTATGGTGCAAGAGATGGTGGGGCAACCAGGGTCCTTATACTTGATAGGGATCTGGTTGGACAATAGCTCACTAATGTTAGTGGCTAGAAAAACCTTCTTAGGCACACTAGTCTTTCTTTTCTTGGTGCACATGTCCTTAAGGAATTTGGCATAGCTAGGGACCTGTTGGATTGCATCAAGAAGTGGAATGTTGAGCCTAACTTGATTGAACACCTCTAATAATTTCTCCATATGTGCATTGTTGTTGCTTCTAAGCCTATTTGGAAATGGGGCTATAGGCTGGTGCAACTGATCTGCTGACTTTTTAGCTTCAGTTTCCTTGGGACTGGATGGAGAAGGAGTGGAGCTAGATGGAATGGAAGTGGAGCTAGATGGAATGGATGGCTGAGATGGATCCGATGGCATAGATACTTGATTATCAACTTGTTTCCCAGATCTGAGTGTATGAACCATGTGACACTGATTTGGGTCTTGAGCCTCATTGGCTGGCCTAGGATTCCTAGGATTTGGCAATGGTTGACTTGGTAGGGTACCCCTCTGTCTCTCTTGCTGGTTCAATTGGAGCTCTATCCTACTTAGGACTTGAGCCAGCGTGTCTTGGCTTTTGACTAGGGTATCCACCTTTCTTTCCAAATTTGAAAATCTTGTCTCCATTTGTGAATTTTGGAAAGACGGTGGAGGATTTTGACTAGGGAAATTTTGTTGATAGGGCGGATTTTGGAAGTTGTTGGAGAATTTGGGCCTCACTTGATCATTGTTCCTTGGGCCCCATGAAAAATTGGGATGGTTTCTCCAACCGGGATTGTAGGTGGGTGCATAAGGATTGTTGGCGGGCCTTGTGAAGGCCGCACTCATATGTTCGGGCAAGCTTTGATGCGCGATGAAAACAGGACATTCCTCGAACACATGGTACATATTTTGACAATAAGTACAGCCCGCCGAAGATGTTGGGCTGACTTGGTTCACAGAGACTGGCTCTTTAGTTTCAAGAGCCTCTAGTCTACACATAACAGCAGCTAACTTAGCATCGGTTGCTACGTTGGCCTCAATGGAATGGATACCTCCTTTAGAAGAAGTAGGGTCATTAGTCCTAGATTTTTCAGGAGTAGGGTCCCATTGGATGGATTTTTCAGCTAATTCCTCAAACAATATCCATCCTTCATCTTCATTCTTTTGCAGAAATCCTCCTTGACACATGGATTCTAACAGTGTTTTAGTAGAATAATCTAATCCATCATAGAGAACTTGGCAAAGTCGCCATTTCTCTATCCCATGGTGAGGACATTGGGCAAGGAGATCCTTAAAACGCTCGAAGTATTTCCAAAAAGGTTCATTGGCTGTTTGCTTAAACTGGAGGATATTCTTCCTAATCAGTGCAGTCTTGTGAACGGGATAAAATTTCTTTAAGAAGGCCTTAATGAAATTATCCCAAGAAGATATTGAACCGGCCTCTAGACTGCAGAGCCATTTCTTTGCTAAATCCTTTAAAGCAAAGGGGATAAACCTAAGTTTGATAGCATCGTTTCCTAACTTAGGTATATTCATCATTTGACATACTTCTTCAAATTCCCTTATGAAGAAGTATGCATCCTCAGATTCAAGTCCATAAAATTTGGGAAGAGTGTTGATGTATTGTGGCTTGAGTTCATATGGGTCAACACTTTCGATAGTGAGCTGGATGCAAGAAGGAAGAGAGGTTCTAATAGGATAGAACCTATCTTGGAGTGACTGTGGTTGTGCCATGTGTGAGTCGGGCTTGAGCTCGGGTGGTGAACTAGTTCTAGTTAGCCTGGATGTAAGTGGGTCTCTCGACCAAGCGGTCATGCACAATCAGCAAACAAGTTCACCCAATCAATCAAAAAAAAGAAAAACAATCAAAAGTCCTAATCTAAGGTAAGCCTTGACCTAGACGACTCCTAACTTTAGACTGTCCTTAGGAGGTCTACTGTCGACGTTAACCACAAGCTAATCGGCCAGGTAGGTGGCAAGACCGGTGGGAGGTTTCCGTCAGAGACGTTCCTTAATTAAATAACCACCGTTCTTCGGGCTTTCGGCCCTCAATCCCCTGCCTAGACACCGATTTGACAAGAGTTAATTTCGAACAATTTTCCTCCTTCGGTCAATCTCCTATTGAGTCCGAGTTAACCTAGGGCCAACGCCTAGTCAAAATTTTACTTAAGGTTAGGGTTGTGAGTGTGACGGATATGATTTGTGGGCCAAGGAAGGGTGATGAAATCCCCACCTTATCTTGCTTATGGGTTATTCCCTTAAGATGAATTAGTGTACGTGTAAAGCGGTAGAAAAGTAATCACTCAAGAAAGCAGTAAACAACCAAGAGTGTTTCCTAATCTATATGCTATGCAAACGTACCTTGTCGCCAGCACTCTTCAACAGAATTAAAAAATGTAAATAGACACGTGCCCTAAATGCAAGAGTCTAAAAATTTTTTTTATTTTCAACGAATAGGTTAATGTTATTAATTAGCAGTTGCAGAGTGATCACAGAGAAATAATATCACAGCAGAAAATAGAATTTTGTACTGCAGAGCAACCTGCAGAAAAATATATCAGTAGTCCACTACAATTGCCGCGGATTCGCGGCTTTTGCCGCGTTTCTGCGGCAAAGTTGTAGGTCCAGGTGCTCTGCCTTCGAGGGCAGAGGCACTGGATAGCTATATGTGCTTTCTGCTGCTCTGTTTTGTTTCCTATTCTCTGTACCTGCAACAGAAAAGAAAGAATGATTAGAACGAGGAAATCGTGCCGTTCCTTCCCCGGCAACGGCGCCAAAATTTTGATTGAGATTTTGATAATTGAAATAGAGTTCAGAATTCTTAGTCTCAATGCGAATCCGCTGTAGCAAGGGCTCAAGCGGGTCGTGATCCTCATGGAAGGATGCGATGAAAGCTTTTCGACTCGATTCCTCTGTATGCTTCAAGTAAGAAAGAGAGATTAGATTGGTGATGAAAATATGAGATTAAAGACGTGGTTTTGCTGATCTTCTACCACAACCCTATTGCAAGTTAAGGAGCTTGATCTTCATCTTAAGATTGATATGATTCACCCTAGGTCATTACAAATAATTCAAGAAAGAAAAATCAATGCTAGATTCTTGCTAAGTTACATT
Source organism: Agave tequilana (assembly GCA_038442645.1). Lineage (NCBI taxonomy): Eukaryota > Viridiplantae > Streptophyta > Magnoliopsida > Asparagales > Asparagaceae > Agave > Agave tequilana. The sequence continues at coordinate 39,844 of JAVJIF010019097.1, read as the reverse complement.
ATCTAAAAACTAAACTATGGTTCATCCTAACATCTAGGTGCAGCCTAATAAAAGACGAATCTCAAACTTATGCTGTCCTAGTTCTTAAGTTGAAGTCATGAAAAGTCTTTTTAATATGCAACCTAGATTAGGATTTCTAGGTATTTGTTTAATCTTCTAGAAAAATTGTTTTTTATACCTAGGGTTTCGATAGATGTTCCTTAATCAGATCTAGGCTTAACTGCTCTAGGGTTGCTTCAAGAGTCTCAGCAAACCACTAGAGAGATTTAGTTCTTCATTATTTTTTTCTTTTCAAATTATTTATTTTTTTTTATTTTTATTTAATGAAAAAGATTGCAAAGAAAAGGAAAAGAAAACAAGAAGAGATCGCAGATTAAAACTCAAATCAGAAAGATCACAAAATAAAATGGAATTGCAGAAAATAAATGAGAACAAAAGAGTGACCTTTATTTCAGATGAACCTCTGGTTACACAATCGTCTCCTTCTCCACAACGTACATGAATGGAAAATACAATCGTGCAGAAATTTAGAGAAAATAGCTAAAAGAAAACCCTAATACGTCTCTGGATGCCCTGTACGTTGCACTGCAGGGGATATTTATAGTGCAGTAGGTGATAGAGTCCCGGATAAGATCACAGACGAAATCTGGTAGTCTGGATCATCCAAACTGCCGCGGAATCCTGGGATTTGCCGCGCGTTTGCGGCAATTTGGTGAAGTCTGGCCACGCGCTTTGGCGCGTGGCCTCTCCTGGTCCGTCCATTTGGGCGCCTGCTTCTGGAATCTGCATCCTGGCCTTTAATCTGGATTTTCGAGATAACTTAGTAATCAAGTTACCCTTAATCCAGATTTCTTAAAATCTTCTTTCCACGAAATTTTTTCTTATCTTGGGCTTTTATCCTCATCCTGCAAGTGTTTAGGGTTGGGTAGAAGTCTATCCTTCCCTCATCTTTGATATTTGCAACTTTAGCCCTTTGTGTTTGCATTTTGACTTCTTGTAATTGCGCTTTTTCACCTGGGCTTCAAACATGGGCTTGGATCTGGGCTTTTGGGCTCTTTAAGCTTTATTTCTTATTAAAATAATACTTCGAGGCCTGCACACATTAAATAACGAAATATTAATAAATGTGCATTATAATATGAATAAATGTGCAAATGTGATGGTATATATGATATAATTATGCATTTTTCACTACCTATCATGTAACCAAGGAGTGTAGCCGAATTCCCGGTGACAGGCTCTGGACTAACTCCTCTAAATTCCTCTAAATAAGAGTTGAGGTGCAATATGAAGCTCTCTTGGTTCAACACTAGCGAGACACACAAACAATACCAAGCATATATGTATGATATGAACAATATAAAATAATGCAAGGTATAAGAGAGAGAGAGAGAGTTTAGAGATAGTAGATCAATCGTAAACACCAAGATATGTTTCGAGGTTCGAGCCACTACTCTACGTCCCCGCCTTCATATAGAAGGATTTCCACTATACGTCCACACAGGACCTCCCACACAGGGAACCTCCATTGAGGATTTGGCAATACAACTTAGGAGTACATAACTTCTCTCTCCAACAAACAACATCTACACAAGAGGTAAGGCACAATAACAGTCACCTCTCACTGGAGGGATAAGGCACTAAGCTAAACAACAACAATCACCGCTACACTTAGAGGGATAGGCACAAAGCCAAAACTCTAACAACAATCACCTCTACACTTAGAAGGATACCAACAAACTCAAGCTCCTCCACAGTCACCTCTACACAAGAGGGATAACACAACTCAAAGCAAAGAAAGATTACAACTCTTGGTGGTCCTTATAGATAGGATAGAGTTGATAGCTCAAATGTGAGAAAATAAAGTGTTAGGAAAACAAATCACAAAGAAAAACACTTGGGGAAAACTCTAGAATGAAATAGAAATGAAGATCAAAACAATTTCCCAATGACTTCTCTTTTTCTTTGATTTTTCCAACCATTGAAAATAAATAAAAGATAGATCTTTTAACCCAAAAACTCTTTGAAACTTGTTTCTAAAACACTTATAAAGATGAAAAAAATTTGCTCTTCAAATTCTTGATGAAAACAGCCCAAGGGATGGGTATTTATAACCCATTCCAAAAACTAGCCCTTGGCAATTTGGAAAAGCTAGATTTGCCCTTCCGGTTGACCGACCGGTGGACCGGCCAACGGTCATATTTCTGACCGTTATGCCTCCAGTCGACCTCCCGGTCGATCGGCCAGCACCCGAGAGTGGGGTGTTTTTAGTCGGTTGACCGCGTGGTCGACCGGCCAGTAAGCTGGCCATTATGCACGTCTCGTTCACATCAGTCGACCAGTCCGGCGACCGCCAGTATGGTCTTGCTGAAGTTTTAGGGATTAAACACTTGTCTTTTAAACTTCTATAAAATCCCATAAAATTACATAAATTTCACAAAAATAAGTTCTTGTAAAATCTTTGAATAACAAATATGTGTGACAAAAATTCAACACATGATAAACAATTTGAACCATTTTTGTGATATTGAAATTTGGCCTTTAAAAAATACCGTATTTTCCAAAAACCAAACTTGAAATGGAAAACCGTTTTCTCCAAAAACTCATTTGGATATGATTAACATGATATTGAAATAAATTTTGAAACATATTGTATATGGATAGAATCAAATATACATATAAGATATATATATATATATATATATATATATATATATATATATATATAAATCTATGTTTTTGTTATGAAATTCAAAACCGGTTAAACTAAAAAAAACAAACATATTAAACTTGTGTGTGTGTGTGTGTGTGAACTTGAGCATTATCAATACTATCTACCTTTACACAAGATCTACACATTCTAAACTAAACACAAACCGAAGTCTTCTTGTCTCCAAGCCGACTCAATCCAAACGCGATCCAACGAGCTTAACTCCAATCGAGTGCTAGATGCGATCTTGACGCGCGAGCTCTTGAATCTACATGTGATAGCTCCTAAACACCTTTGTTGAAGCTAAACACCTACTAAGATCTTTATCAAATAGTTAAAACTAATTAAGCACAAGATCATTAGTAAACTATAACTACATGAGTTAATCATCATCAAAACTAAAGTGATGGACTTCTGGGCCAACAATCTCCCCCTTTTTGATGATGACAAAACTCATGAAGTTATATATGCATGGATTAAAGTTAAGCTTCATAAAAGCTCCCCCTTAACTCGTGCATAGCAATAAACAAATGGATATATAATGAAATACATAAACCAAACAACACATATATGCATAAATTGAAATAAACATGCATAAACTCACAAATTTTTTCCCCCTTTTTGCATAAATGAGGAAATAAAATAAACATGCATATATAAACTCACCAAATACTCTCCCAATTTTGTCAATTCATCAACAAAGGGGCGAAAAATAAATCAAACAATAAGGATATATATGTGATATCATTCATAAAGAGGAGAGACATAAAGTTAACTCCCCCTACGTACATGTATTTATATGAAAAAAGATGACAAGACCCTAACCACATAACGCATAATATACAATATATAAATGGAGATGTTAAGCTCCCCCTACACACGTGTACGACATAGAAAAGACAAGTCAAGCTCCTCAATATGAGATACACTCAACATGAATTTATATATAGAGGAAATGTTAAGCTCCTCTTGCATATAAGTAATACATATCAAAATATTTTGAAACCTCTTTAAAATAAATTTTGATACCAATTGAAAATATCTTATGAAATTTATATACCAATAGAAAATGAAACATTGTACATTTTTTTATACCAATTGAAATATATATTGTAAATTTTGATACCAATTGAAAGTAAAAACTAAATTTTTGGGTAAACACAACTCATTTTACAATAAGGATACCAAATTTAGAATAATACCAATTAAGATTATTGATACCAATATTGAAATGTTAGCATATACCAAAAAAAAGTATTTTTCATCATAAAGAATGGGAGTAAGATACCAATTGAAAATAAAACCAATTGAAAGATAAAACACGAATTTTTCTCCCCTTTATGAAATACTAATAAAAACAATGCATAAGCTTGTATAAGATGCCAAATGAAAAATAATTGACATTAAGGAGTTAATCAAGCTTAGCATAAACATAATTTGTGCTTTAAGATGAAAGATATGTAAGCACAATCAAATCATATATATCTATATGAGAATGAATATACCAATTGAAATTGATACTATTTGAAGTTTGAACCATACATATATAGAAAACACAAATATGAGTATACAAACATAAAAAATATCAATTGTGATACCAATTGAAAATATAATGAGAATCAATGTATAACTCATACCTACCACCCTATTCATGCATATGGTTAAAATAGATTTTTAATAAGAGCATACAAGGCATGGTCGCCCATCCAACTGCCCTTAGATGGTAGGGTTTTTTAAATTAGGATTTGAAAATTAATTTAACATATGTGGAAACTCTACCAAGTGAAGAGTATGAACTAGTTTAAGATAATTTGAAATAACTAGTCATAGATTTTTCAAAACATGAAACCAAATTATATATTTCATGAAGCATGCATTTTACACAAAATTGACACTCAAGATATATAAAGCTCAACAAAGTACTTATAAAACAAAGTAATGAGTAAACACAAATAATATGAGTGTACAAGAATCATGCGAAAAGCAAAATCATGAAAATAGACAATGAATCTCATATGAAATTCCTTCTCAAAAATATGAAAATCATCAAAACTAAATAGGCTTCAAGGTATATGTATGTTTTGTCTAAATTAGAAGTATACATACATATCTCAAATACAAATGAGTCCATAATAAAAAAATTTGCATGAAAAGCAAGTAACTCTAGGATAGATATGCATATCTAAAGTTTTAAACAAAATTAACATATACATGAAGCTAAACACATTATCATGAAAAACATATATGAAAAATAGGGAATACAAGTCAAAATACACGAATCATCAAAACTAGGCTATACTAGTACATCTAATGGGTACAAATGAGCAATTAAGCACAAAAATATAATAATCAAATGTGACTCATTAGTTGTACAAATATAAACACAAGCTTTAATGAAAATATATCTAAACAAGTAGTTAAAACATGAAGTTCAAACCCATAAAACAAACATGATCATTAAGGTAAATATGTTGGCCCAAAGGCCTTCCACCCTAGTTTTGATGATGATTAACTCATGTAGTTATGTTTACTAATAATCTTGTATTGTTTAAGTTTCAGATCATTAACCAAGATATTAGTTGGTGATTAGCTTCAACAAGGTGTTTGGAAGCTTATCATGGTGATTCCGGTGCCAAAGCTTAAAGATCATACCTTTGCACTCGGTGGATCGCGTTTGGGAGCAAGTCTACTTGAAGATGGAAGATCGTCAAGAGACTTAGGTATCCTAGTTTAGATTATGAGTTTTTAGATCCATTTGTAAAGTTTAGAATAGTTGATATGCTCAAGTGCACACATACACACACGTTTCATGATTTGGATTTGGTTTTCATGAATAGTAAATCAAAACAAGTTTACTTTATTTCTATGTATATTAGATATGTTCTAGATATACATACATGGTTTAAACGTGCTAAACAAAACTTATTTTGATATCCCTATTCATGTGTTGAAAAGCCAAGTTTGATAAAAATACAAGAGTTTGTTTTTGATAAAAATGAGAAGAAACAAAAATGATTTCATATGCTTGATATTTGAGTAGAAATGATTATCACATGTTTCAATATCAATGCTATATGATAAAACAAGTTTATGAAATTTTCAGAAAAGATAGAAGTTTTTAAAAGAATCTTTTAACAAAATATTTTTCCCAGTTTTTCAGACCCAGACTGACCTGTCAGGCCAGAACGGTCGACCGAGCGGTCGACCGCTCCTAAGGCCGATCGACCGCGCGGTCGACCACGTGCACAGACTTGTGCACGTCTGGCAGCCAGGGGGCCGGTCGACCGGACGGTCGACCGCTGCAGAGAGCTCTGCTCTCTGTTTGTTTCGGTCGACCGGGCGGTCGACCGGAGGCTCCAACGGGTCATAATATGACCGTTGGACGGTCGACCGGCCGGTCGACCGTTAGGCCAGTCAGGCTGACACGTCAGCCTAACGGCTAGTTTTCTATTTGGCCTATATAAACCCCATCTCTTTGGGATTTTGGCCAAGGTTTTTAAGGAGAAAAATTTCTGTGTTTCTCTAGTTTTTAAAACAAGTTTTAAAAGAGTTTAAGTGCCAAAAAGAATTTAATCTTTATTGTTTTGGGTTTTTGGAAAATCAAAGAAAACTAGGTTTTGGGATTTTGATTTGATCTTGCATTTTCTATCTTTTACAAGAAATTTCCCAAGTAGTTTTTCTTTGTTGCTGGTTTCCAAAAACACCTTGTTTCCACACTTGAGCTATCACCTATTCTAATCTATTAGGATCTTGTTTTTGTGGAAAAAGAAAGAGAAAAGAAAGAAAGATTGTGTTTGTGGTCTTTGTAACCACTTATTGTAAACCCTCCTTGCTTTTGTGAATCCCTCTTCGGTAGAGGTGATCAGAGTGGTATTGGTTTAGATCCCTCTTTGGTAGAGGCGATTGTGTTGTAAACCTCTTCGGTAGAGGTAGTTGAGTTTGTATTGGCTACGGGCCTTATCCCTCTTCGGTAGAGGTGGATTGTGGTTGTATAGCCTCGGTGGCTTTGTAAGGTTGAGAGAGGAGTTCGGTACTCCTATAGTGGATTGGAAATCCTACACGGTGGTGTAGGCGGGGATGTAGAGTTGGGTACTCGAACCTCAAAACAAATCTTTGTGTTAGCGTTTGATCCATTGTCTCTCTAACCCTTACTCTCTTTACTTTGTGCAAGCATCATTCTTTCATTGCATACATATCTTATTCATTGCTTGTGTTTCCTTGCATCTTTCATATTGCAATTCATCTTTATTTGCTTGGCTTGATTGTGTGTGTGAATCATATTGCCATATCCTTGATTGCTTGGATTGCTTGTGTGTGTGTGCCTACCTTATACTCATCCAACAAGAGCTTCACATAGCACCTCAACCCATTTCAAGGGGAATCAAGAGGAATTAGTCCATAGCCCTGCAAAGGGAATTCGGCTACACTTGTTGTATTGTATTAAGTTTGTGCAACATTTGCATTAGCTTCTGTTTTTTAGCGCACTTAGTTTTGCATTTAGTTTTAGATTAGCACTAACACCTATTCACCCCCCCTTCTAGGTGTTTTTTCAAAATATACGTATTTTAGAGCTATGATATACACAATAGCTAAACTAAAGTGAGAACACAAAAATATAAGTCCATATAAATATGGGTGTTTCTCAAATACTACATATGTATAACACAAGTCTAATAAGCATGGCATTTAACATAATAATCGTGAAAAATCAAAACAAGCTAAAAATCAATAATATGAAAGATGTACACTAAATAGGAGTTAGAGATAGTTATCAAAACTATTAGGGCTAATCTCTAAATCTCCAAACCATAATGGTCCCCCACCAAACTTTTCTTGAAAGTGATGCATCCAAAATTGTCACCATTTAGCTTAGAACACATCCACCATCAAGGCTCCAATACTCTCACGTCAAGTGAGAGCCCACACCTACATCAAATAAAGTAGGAGTGAATTTTAGTACGCATACCTTATTGGATCCATGGGGGTTAGCACCTTCCTAACCCAAGCAAATTTATTTGCAAACTTTGAAGTATTTAGTCTATCATAACAAAATTTTGCAAGGTGGCCCTTACGTCCACAATGTGTGCAAGTGTACAAATGAGCATACATAGAATCATGTGTATGAGCATGAGAAGCATGTGTATGACATAGTTTGTGTGTATGCATAGGTGGAGTATGTTTCTTGTGAAATATAGATTCCAAACATGTGTGGTTCATGGCACATTGGCTCAAAGTGGAGCCCAAACAATCAACGCTCTTCTTCAAAGCACAAATATCTTTTTCAATGATTGAAGAAGAAGTAGAGCACGCAACATGTTTATTACTAATAGATGGAGTACTAGAAACATGAAAACATGAGAAGACAAGTCATTTTCAAAGATTTATTTTCATTTGACACTAAATCCAAATTCTTTGAAATTAAGGCAATTTTTTTTCAAAGTTTCATCTCTTGTAAAACAAAATGAAGTTTTGAAGACAAAATTTTATTTTCTTTACAACATCATCACAATCATTTTTATTGTTTAAAAATTCATTTTTCTTTAAGGCAAGGTCAAGTTAGAATTTCAATGAGTCCCTTTCATTTGAAATCTCATCCCTCTCTTACAAAACTAAGTCAAGTTTTGAACACAAACCCTTATTTTCTTTATTTAATTTAATATTTTTCTTTTTCAAAACTTGGTATTTTTCAAGCAAGTTTTCATACACTAAAGAAAGTTTTTCAATGAAAGCATCAGCATCCATATAATCATCACCTGAAGAACTAACACTATCATCTAGTTGAGTATCTGAGTTTACCTCAAGGGAGTCATTTCCTTGGACCATGTAGCAAGCTTGTTCGGATTCATCCTCACTAGATTCCTTCTCTATATATTTTGTCATTTGTAGCGCTATCTGAGTTTACCTCAAGGGAGTCATTTCCTTGGACCATGTAGCAAGCTTGTTCGGATTCATCCTCACTAGATTCCTTCTCTATATATTTTGTCATTTGTAGCGCGGGAGAAGTCAAAGTGTTCCATACTGCAAAAGCGGAATCACAATGAGAAACCATAATAAGAAATTCTTTGCTAAGAGAATGCTTTAGTACATCTAGGGCTTGTGCATTGGCCTATATATACTTGTCATTACTAAAATAAGATTTCTTAGTAGTGGCAAGATAAACATGCATTCCTAAGGTCTTAAGGTACATACTCATCTTAAACTTCTATATATTGATGTTAGAAACATCAAACATAGGAGGGGTCATGAAATCTATGAGTGTATAAACTATATGTGTGCAAATGCAATATTAGATTAGCTAACCAAAATCTCACTCCTAGGTGGTTAAACCTAATATTAAGAGCTTAGACTTGGATACCAATTGAAAATGCACCTAGAGGGGGGTGAATAGATATATGGCTAATCTAATAACAAATGATGCGAAATTAAAAACTAAATACAACACACTAAGTGTAACCAAAGAGTGTAGCTGAATTTTCGGTGACGGGCTCTGGGCTAACTCCTCTAAATTCCTCTAAATAAGAGTTAAGGTACTATATGAAGCTCTCTTGGTTCAACACTAGTGAGGCACACAAATAATACCAAGAATATATGTATGATATGAACAATATGAAATAATCCAAGGTATAAGAGAGAGTTTAGAGATGGTGGATCAATCGCAAACACCAAGATATGTTTCAAGATTTAAGCCACTGCTCTATGTCCTCGCCTTCACACAGAAGGATTTTCACAATACGTTCACACAGGACCTTTCGCACAGGGAACCTCCATTGAGGATTTGGCAAATATAACTTAGGAGTACACAACTCCTCTCTCCAACAAACAACATCTACACAAGAGGTAAGGCACAATAACAGTCACCTCTCACTGGAGGGATACGGCACTAAGCCAAACAACAACAATCACCTCTACACTTAGAGGGTTAAGCACAAAGCCAAAACTCCAACCTCAATCACCTCTACACTTAGAAGGATACCAACAAACTCAAACTCCTCCACAATCACCTCTACATAAGAGGGATAACACAACTCAAAGCAAAGAAAGATTACAACTCTTTGTGGTCTCAATAAACCACAAACTAATTTTCCTCACAAAATAAGATCTTATACATAGGATAGAGTTGATAGCTCAAGTGTGAGAAAACAAAGTGTTAGAAAAATAAATCACAAAGAAAAATACTTGGGAAAAACTCTAGAATAAAATAGAAATGAAGATCAAAATAATTTCTCAAAGACTTCTCTTTTTCTTTGATTTTTTCAGTCCTTGAAAACAAATAAAAGATAGACCTTTTAACCCAAAAACTCTTTGAAAACTTGTTGCTTAAACACTTGTAAAAATGAGAAATTTTGCTCTTAATATTCTTGATGAAAACAGCCCAAGGGATGGTTAATTATAACCCATTCCAAAAACTAGCCATTGACAATCTGGAAAAGCCAGATTTGCCCTTCCGATCGACCGACCCGTCGACCAGCCAACGGTCATATTTCTGACCGTTGTGCCTCCGGTCGACCGCCCGGTCGACCGGGCCAAGCCATCGGTCGACCGCCGGTCAACCGGCTAGCACCTGAGTGTGGGTGCTTTCAGCCGGTCGACCGCGCAGTCGACCGGCTGAGTAGGCTGGCCATTGTGCCCGTCTTGTACACATCGGTTGACTGGTCCGGTCGATCATCCGGTCAACTGCCAGTGTGGTCTGGCTGAAGTTTTAGGAATTAAAAACTTGTCTTTTTAGCTTCTATAAAATCCCATAAAATCACATAAATTTCACAAAAATAAGTTCTTGTAAGATCTTTAAATAACAAATATGTGTGACAAAAGTTCAAACATATTACAAACAATTTGAACCATTTTTGTGATATTGAAATTTGGCCTTTAAACAAATATCGTATTTTTCAAAAACCAAACTTTGAAATGGAAAACCGTTTTCTCCAAAAACTCATGTGGATACAAAAACATGACATTGAAACAATTTTAAAGTATATTGTATATAGATAGAATCCAATATACATATAAGATATATATCTATATTTTTGATATAAAATTCAAAACCAGTTAAACCAAAAAAAAATAAACATATTAAACTTGTGTGTGTGTGTGAACTTGAGCATATTAATACTATCTACCTTTACACAAGATCTAAACATTTTAAACTAAACACAAATCGAAGTCTTCTTATCTCCAAGCCGACTCGATCCAAACGCGATCCAAGGAGCTTAACTCCAACCGAGTACTAGATGTGATCTTGACGCGCAAGCTCTTGAATTTATATGTGATAGCTCTAAAACACCTTTGCTGAAGCCAAACACCTACTAAGATTTTGATCAAATATCTGAAACAATTAAGCACAAAATCATTAGTAAACTATAACTACATAAGTTAATCATCATTAAAACTAGAGTGATAGGCCTCTAGGCCAATAGAAAATAGTACCGATATGGGAGATCAATATGAATATCGAAAAGCAATACAATTTTCTAAAACGGTTCAAGTATAGGTTTCAAACTCTTCACAACTGTCAGACAAAAGAGTGATTAGGTTATTGAGTAGGCAAGGAGTAAGCAAGCAAGTAAACATTCAAGCGAAGCTAAATGAGCTGGGGACAAAATTAGCGGATAAAGTTTAATCACTAAAGTGCCCGATGGAACTCGGGAACGACTCGGCTTAAGATGTAAGTGTAAAATCTGGCAGAGTTCCGCCTAAGCGTGTTTAGTGGTAAAATTCTAAGCGCTAAGCTGTCTTTTTAAGCTTAGCTAGAAAGTCCAGAGGACTTTATTAAACCTCAAAGAGATTAAGCCCGAGGCTTGGCCTAAAGGGAAGAGTATATGCAGAAGATGTTAGTACCGAACAACACACATATAGAATATCATCTACACTATTGCAAGCATCAGTTCACAGAATATAGATACATCACACTAACAAACATACATGTTTGGAAACCCAATACAAAGTCCCAGAAAATATAGTAAAATGCCCGTCAAAACAGGGTATCAAAAAAGTAAGGACACTCGCCTAAATACGAAAAAACGCCATGAAAATCCTGAACTCTTGAACTCCAAGTAACCAACACGTGAATGCATTTAATTATTATTTAAAAAATATAATATATATAGGGAGAAAGAAAGAGGAGATAGAAGAATCAAGGGAGAAAGAACGCGGTGATCGTAAATGCGGAAGTCACGTTACTCGAACATCAAGAACGTGAAGATCGCGCTACGTAAAGGTCGAGCCTCGCGTCATAAAGCTAAAATACGGATATCGCATTAATAGGTCATAGGCACTTGGACACGAGGATGAGTTCCGCGTCAGGTGGCCCAACGCGAGAGTCGCGTTAATGAGAGGGAGATAGAGAGAATGTAACAGATTTAGAAAGGGAGAGAGAAACAGAATTAAAGAGAGAGATACACAGGAGAGAGAAAGAGGGCAGCAGTCCACGGCTTTAGCTGTGGCCTGGGCTTAGGATTGGTTCACGGCCAAGAGAGAGTAGCATAGCTTGTCCCTTTGTAAATTTAAACAGAGAAAGAAAAAAGGGAAAAAGAAGTGAAGGGAAGAAAGAAAGAAGGAAAGAGAAAAGAAGGGGAGGAATAGGGCCAGCCACTTTGGTGGTCGTCCACGAGGTGGCTGGCGGCCGGCCATGGCCTGGTGAAAGTGTACCTAGAAGGGGTGAATAGGTGTATTAGTTAATCTAGGATAAAAAAACTTAATTACAAATACACTATGTACAACCAAGAGTGAGCCCGAATTTCTCGTGAAGGACTCTAAAACTACTCCTCTTTGATTCCTTTAAGCTAAGAGTTGAGGTGCTATTAGAAGCTCTCTTAGTTCAATACAAGTGTGGGCACACTAATAATATCTAGCATATGAATATAAATAATGTAAAATAATGCAAGATATAAAGAGAGATAGTTGAGAGATAGTTGATTAAACACAAACACCAAGATATGTTTTGAGGTTCAAGCCACTACTCTACGTCCCCGCCTTCACACAGAAGGATTTCACTATATCCACATAGGACCTTCAATAAAGGAACCTCCACTGAGGAATTACAACTCAACACTGGGAGTACACAACTCCTCTCTCAAATACAAAACTTCTTCACAAGAGGTGGGCACTAAGCCTAGCACAAAGCAAAAAAGAAATAAAACTTTGTGATCTAATGATCACAAACTCTCTCTTGGTGATCTCAAAGAATCACAAATAATTTTTCTCACAAAAATAAGATCCTATAGATTAATATAGAATTGATAGCTCAAGTGTGAGAAAACAAAATAGTTTGGAAAAGAAATAAAAAAGAAAATACTTGGAAAAAACTTCTTGATGGATATATAAAATGAAGAACATATAAAATTCTCAAAGACTTGATTTTCTTTGATTATTCAAAACTTTGAAAATAAATAAAGATAGAGACTTTAGCACTAAAACTTGTTTTGAAAACTTGCAAAAAACTTAGGAGAAGTGGGAAAATTATGCTTTCAAAAATCTTCTTGAAAACTGGCCAAAAAGAACCCATATTTATTGGGGATCCAAAATATAGTTGTTGGGGTCCAGAACAGGCCCATAATGGCCGTCGGTCAACCGCCCGATCGACTGGCTAACGGTCAGATTCTGATTATTGGGTTTACCGGTCGACCGCCCCAGACAATTTGCCTATCGGTCGACCGCCTGGTCGATCGAGGCCAGAACAAGAGAGCAAACTCTCAGGTCGGTCGATCGGGGCTAGATCCAGAGAGCAAGCTCTTTGGATCGGTCGACCGTCTGGTCGACTGGCCCATAGGCCAAGGCAGTGTGCATGTTTTTACATATCGATCGACCGTCCGATCTACCGAGCTCTGTTCCGATCGACCGCCAGCAGGCTCAGGTTAGGGTTTTAGCGTTTGAATACTTGGTCTTTTAAATACCCATAAATCCCATAAAATCCACAAAAATAAGTTCTTATAAATATTTGAAGAACAAATATGTGTGACTAAAATTCAACACCTATTTCAAACAATTTGAACTTTTTTGTTGATATAGAAATTTAGCTTTAAACCAAAATCGGTATTTTCCAAAAATCAACTTTTCAATTAAAAATCGATTTTTCTCTAAACTTGTATAAATACAAAAACATAATATTTAAACTCAATTGGAAGTATAGAGTGTATGGATAGAATCCAATACACATATAAATATATCCATATTTTTGGTATTAAATCCAAAACTAAGTTTTGTTAAAAACAAAACTTGAAACCATGAACTAGATGTACATCAAAATAAGTTTTTAGACAATATGAACTAAACAATGTATATGGATGGATCCACTATACATAAAAACCATGTATACTATTTTAGATGAAAACTATTCATGAAACAAAAGGATATATTCTTAAAAACCTGAAACGGTTAAACTGGGACCAATAAACTTTTGACTTGTGTGTGTGAACTTGAGCATATCAAAACTAATCATCTTTATACAAGATCTAAAACAAAACTAAACAAAACAAACTGAAGTTTTCTTGTAGACTCGATCCAAAGAGCTTGACTCCAACCGAGTGCTAGATGTGATCTTGATGCGCGACTCTTGAATCATCATGTGTTGCTCCCAAACTAGACTTTGAATCCTTTGTTGAAGCTAAATGCCTACTAAGATCTTGATCAATAACTGAAACTATATAGACACAAGTTCATTAATAAACTAACTTTTATAAGGTAGTCATCATCAAAACTAAGGTGAAAGGCCTCTGGGCCAACACCTAGTAGGGTCCAGGTGGAGTGAAAATGGGTGATGAGATGGTGTAAGTCTAGCTGAATGTGGGTGGAGTTGGGGGTTATAAAATTGGTGTTTCGGAAGGCAGGGAATAGCTAGAATGAAAGAGCTCACCGGAGGAGAAAGTTTAATGAAGGTAGTGGTGGTTGTAATGGTGTTGGTGGTGGTGGAGATAGTGAAGAAGGGAGCGGTTTATGGGTGGTTTTGGTGGGGAAGAAGAAAGGAGGTGGTGGTGAAAGTATATGAAGTTGGTGTTGGTGGAGAGAGAATAGAGGAGAAGATATAGTGTTAAGTTGGTGGTGGTAGTGGCCTGGGACGCTGGCTAAGAAGGAGGGCATGGCTGAGTTATTATTACTGTCATTGGTGTTTGAAGAAGAAGGAAAGAAAAGATGAAAAAGAGAGAATGGAAGAGGGTATGAATATATATATATATATACATATATTTGTATACATAGAGAAGAGAGAGAGAGAGAGAGAGAGAGAGAGAGAGAGAGAGAGAGAAAGTGGTTTAATGATTTTAAGACTCATGTTTCAAGCCAAACCAGACCTACATCTGGTCTAAATAGGCTTAGACGTGGGGATGAAGTCCGCGTTGATGGAAAACACAGAGTTGCGTTGAAGAGGAGAGAGGAGTGGAAACACTGTGATGGGATTTGATGGGAGTGAATAGAGGGGAATTAAATACAAGAGAGGGACAGAGATGATACTCATCTCCAGCTGAAGCTGAGCCCAGACACAAGACTGAGGTCTGCGTCTCATATGTGTTGGGTACTCATCATAACTGAGGAGAGAGAAAAAGTAGCTGAGATACTTATTGTGCGGCTGAGAACAGTTTGTGAAAAGAAAAGGGAAGAAAAGAAATAGAAAAGGAAAGGAAAAGAATGAGTGGAGGAGAAAAATTGAAAAATAAAAAGTAAAAGTAAAATATCTGGTTTAAAATCTTGAAATCTGGGAAAACACTTAAAATTCTGAAAAAATTCGAAAAGTGAAGTAATGCAGAATGATCCCCAAAAATTCTCAAAAATAGTAAATATTATATTAAAGCACATGGTGAAATCAGATTTCAGAAATTCAATTCTATTTTCAAAATAAAAATCTTTAAATTGACAAGCGATACTGGCCGACACCAAATCGGTGGAATTTCGATAAATTCAAAAGAAATCTAGAAAATACATTTAGATAGAAAATATGATCTTAAGAAATAACGTGAAAGTAGTTTCTAAAAATTTAACTCCATTTGTAAATTAAAAATTCAAAAATCGATCAGCGGCACTGGTCAACATTGGTTTTGAAGATTTGCAATTTAATTCAGAGAAATTCAAAAAATCATGAAAAATCTAAAATATTAGAAAATAATATTTGAAATTGAAATCAGTCAAATTAGATTACCAAATAAGTCAAATCAATTAATACACTAGGATCGGGTCCCCAGTTCAGACTCGGGTTGATTCTAGAATCAAAAATCTGGATCCAAATACCAAACGATGATAAAATAATTATAAAATAAAATGAATACAATGAAAAGTTGAAAGAATATGATCAGAAAATCAGAAAACGTATCTGAGTACATATTTCAAGAACAGGGTGTTACATTCTACCTACCTTACAAAAATTTCATACTCGAAATTTCGATAAGGGAAAGATGAACACAGGAAGGATAGGGATGGGTGTACGGGGGGAAAGTTGAAAGTGTTTTGCAAAATTTGCTTGAATCAATGAAAAATTACATCCACTCAAAATCCCAACTACAAGAGAAAGAGAGAGAGAGAGTGGACACTCAAGCTCAGATCTTTTCTTTGTTTAAGGTTGGGTTCTTTGTGCAGCGATGGAAAGTGTTTCGCTGTCCGGGTGAACATTAAGCTCTTCTAAAAATATTCTCCTTGGATCACAGATGGAGTAGCACAGCTCCTATCCAATGAATCTTAAAGAGACTTAGGCAAAAACTTGGACTCAGCTAGTTGGTAAAAAGTTTAACTCTTTATCAGTATTCCTCAGCTGAAAACTTTGACCCCTCTTCCATATCATCTTGAACTATTTATAGGGGTTTTAGGAGTAAAACTATCCCCTAAAAACCCTCCATAATGGGGGTTAACTCCCCTCATTACGTGGGCAGTACTTGACCCTGTAATGAGGGTAGTTATAACTGAGACGCAAGGCTCATTTGTAGTTAAAACGCAGGCTTGAGCTCTGCGTTTAGCCATTAAGATGGTGCTAGATACGGGCCTTGAGCTCTGCATTTTGGCATTGCTATGGTATTGAGACACGGGGTTGATCTCTGCTAAGACGCGGGCTTTGAGCCTCGCATCTTGGCTTTGCAGTGATGCTGAGATGCGGGCTTCGAGCCCTGTGTCTTGGCTTTGCAGTGATGCGAAGACGCGAGTTTTGAGCCTCACATCTTGACATTGTGTCAATGATTTATATCAACCTTACGTCTGAAGTATAGGCTCTATATTTGATGACTTATCTTTAGTGATTTTTAGACAGTTTATAAAACCCCCTCCAAAGTTTTTGAAACTCTGCGGGTTGGCTGGGACGAATTTCGAAATACTTTGGAATTTTCTTTTGGTAGCAAGCTCTTAAGAATGGGCTGACAATATTTTGAGATACCTTGAGCTCGATCTTGTTTGGATCTTAGTCTTCGTAAGTGTACTGTTAAACTCTTTGAAGCCACCAAAGATGATTATCGAGAGTATCTAGATATGCAGTCTAGACCTCCTTGGTGCTGTGAGCTGGTTTTTGGTGCACTGTTGAACTGGGAAAATAGTCATCTACTTTCGTCAGTGTACTATTGAACTGATTGTAGAAGCAAAGACTGAACACAGGTCTTGTAGACAAAAAAGTAGATCTCGTCTGAAGTAGAAACGCGACTCTCATTCATTGGAGAGAAACGAGCATCAAAGTGGAGAGGCAGCTCTAATTCACTTGGAGGATGCGACTCTGAATTATTGAGAGACGCGGCTCTGATTCATTTGGAGGATGTTGTACTGAATTGTTGAGAGACGCGACTCTAATTTGTTAAGAGACGTGACTCTGCATTGTTAAGAGGACGTTGTTAAGAGGACGCGTCTTTGGATTGTTGAGAGACATGGCTCTGAATTGTTAAGGGACGCGACACTGACTTATTTGGAGGGTGCAACATTGAATTGTTGAAGGGATGCAGTCCTGAATTGATGGGAGAACAAGGCGCTAGATTGAGGAGAGACACGGACCTGAGCTCTTCAACTTGCTGGAGGTGACACAGGCCTCAGTTCATGGAAGGATGCGAACTTAAAAATAAGGCCCTGAATTGTTGAGAATGCAGTCCTCATTTGTTGAGGGAACGCAGCCTTTGGTCTGTGAAAGGACGCGGACTTCAAAATGCAGCCCTTGAAGTGTCGCTTGCAGTTATGGAGACACGAATATCTCGCCGGATCTTTCAAGGCAAAGCCAGCGTTAACGGTTGGGGACTCGTATCATTGGGACTTCCCGGAACAAAAATCCACATGTCTCACTCAGACTGGATTTGATATTCGTGTCACAAACTTAGGCTATTAATTGGCCTTTAAGAACAGCTTTGATTTTTATGCCATTAATTAATGGCTATTAGCGAGCCTATAAATAGGCCTTTAAGAACAGCTTTGATTTTTATGCCATTAATTAATGGCTATTAGCGAGCCTATAAATAGGCCATGAGCCTTTGAACGGTCATTCATCTTGACTGTTTTCTTTCATGGGTAGGTGCTCTGAAGAACCTTTAAGGTTCTTAGACTATCTTCTTCTCCGAGCCTTCATCCTAAAGAACTTTTAGAGTTCTTTAAACGAACCCAAAGCAATGATGTTTTCTGGAATCTTCTTCAAAAATTATCACTGTTAGGTGATTTTAAAATCAAAGGCATCCCCTCGGGTGCTTTTATTGTCTTGTCTTGAGGATGATGTCCTTCCTCTAAAGAACTCTTCTTTAGGTAGAAAATGGCCTTTGCCATAATAAGACTTTGTTCCCTTGTGACTCTGAGATCCAAGCGTCCATGCTCTGTTTCTTAATATCTTCCTAAATCTTTTGAAACTTCTTTCTTGAAGTATAGACAGTCAATTTGAGATCTCTGCGTCCATGCTCTACAAACACGATCTTCGCGTTATCTTGATGAAACACGAGCTTGTAGATTTTTGAGTCCCAAGTTCTTCAATACAAGCATGGTGAACTCCGCGTTTTGAGGCTTGATGCGGATCTTTAATGTTTGCGTCTGGAGTTCATAACTTTAGAAATTTTAAGGTCCGCATCTGCACCTTTAATATATGCCCCGCATTTCAATCATCAGACGCAAGTCTAATATCAGGCTTGCATTCAGATCTATATTTTCTATCTTTGCAGAGTGTTGCAAACTCTGTGTCTATGAGATTCGTGTTTGGAGTGCATGACTTTAGAACCGCGTCTGTGCTTCTGGATTCATTTTTTCTGTCTTTGCAAAAATTTAACCCTCGAGTTTTTCCTTCTTCAGGTTGTGGTCATATCATTGGTGCTGGTTCTAGTGTCATTGCTGCATTTATTGAGGTAGACATGAAATGACCAATTCGTTCGATTGGCGACCACTTGAGGAGTCAGAACTTTTGTTCAAAGGCGAGGAAGATTCTCGCGGTTCTCGATACATATCAAGACATTATTTGACATGATGCACCAGTAAGATCTCGGATCCTCCCTGGTCACAATGAGAAAGGCGCATTTGAAGGTCACAGGAAAGTGGATACCACCAGTAACATCTCAGATCCTCCCTTCACCACTCTTGTTCAAATAAGTGAGAGCAATGAAAAACCCCATGCAAATTAGATGACTTTCCGGTGGTGGAGCTTTCCATTAAATGAAGGATTACGGCTTCGTGAAGACCTTCGCACCAGTTGGTCGGGTGAAATCAAAGTGCTCCCTTGCATTTCGACCTCAGGAAATATCATTGTTCTCAAGAGGAGAGAAAGTTGATCTGCTACTTTTGGCCACAGTCGAGAAGGTGAACTTTGTGTATCTTCAATATTTCAAGGAGTGAGTGCAAACTTTCGCTGAGCAACAGGGACTTTTTTGTACTCTTTGTTATAATACTCAATCTTATTGGATAAGAGAGCACTTTATATCACTTTCATATTTTTAAATATCAATAAAAGTGACACTTTTTCTTGCCTTCTTATTTGTCTTGGCTTCCTTTTTGCATTAAAAATCAGACAATTGGAAGTGATTATCTTTGATTTGCAAGAAGTGTAATATTTTAAGTTAAGCAAGTTAAAGTTGTAAAATTCTATTTAAGGAATTTAAAAAGGTTACTGTCAGAGGTGTGATATTTACTTTACAGGAGTGGAATAGGTTTTTTGGACTTTCCATTCTATGGATGAGAATGACAAGTGAAGTTTTCACTCCGCGGAAGATTGTGATTGAGTCTTCATCAGAGATTTAGTATTAACGTAATTAAGACTCAGCTGGAGATTAGTGAAAACACTGTTAAAGGTGTGATATCAACCTAATAGTAATTTTAAGTTGACATGCCGTTCTATTGACGAGAATAACAAGTGAGACTAGACCAGTCGGGGATCTAAGTATTTCTTTACCGTCAGAGGTGTGATATTAACTTAACGGATTGGATTGAATCTTGTCAGAGGTGTGATATTAACTTGATAAGGATGTGAGCTAGAGGTGTGATGTTAACTTAGCTCCAAAGAAATTTCAGTTTCATTTGGGAAAAACTGAAAATACCACTATAATGGTGTAGTGTTAAACTTGACAGTGGACGTAATGTTAGAGTTGTAAATTTGTACTTAGCACTAGTCATCTCAACTTCAATACGAAAGTTCGAGGGAAAGTCATTGTCATAGGTGTATTGTTGAACTTAACAATGAACTGGATGCTAGAACTGTGATGTTAAACTTAGCATCGCTCGTCTCAGCTTCGATATGGAATGCTCAGGAATGACTGTCAAAGGTTTAATGATGAACTTGGCAGCAACTTAATCACTGCTAGAGGTGTGATATTAAACTTAACAGTAATTTATCAGAGGTGTGGTGTTAACATGACAATAAGAGTTGATTTGCGATATGATCAATTTTGAGGACTTTTCATTCTATTGAGGAGAATTGACAAGTGAAGTTTAGAATGTTAGAGGTGTAGTATTAACTTGACAATTTTGAAGACTTGTGACTCCATGTAAGAGAGTGACAAGTGGAAGTTCATACTTGCTGGGGAGTATTAAAACTTTTCACGGCTAGAGGTGTAGTGTTAACATAGCAGTGATTGAGCTTGTGGACCAACACTCCATGTGAGGAAATTGGTGGGAGACTTTGGTAGAGAAATAGAATAAATTGTTAGAGGTATAATATTGACTTGATGAACCCTTGTTAGAGGTTTACTATTAACGTGACAAGTCTGTACTCATTTCGCCAGGAAATGGACACAGGTATTTTCTGGCCTACCATTCTGTGGGAGGGAATTGGTAAGAGATTTTAGAGGTAAAGATGGGACCAAGTCCCTTAGGATTTTTAGCAAACCCTCAGCTATCAATGGATTTGGTATGCTTTTACCAACTACCATTTGAGTTGGGCTAGCTATGCTATCCCCTCAGGATAATGAGTTATCAAGAACTTATGTTGGACTTAAAAGCCAACATCTTATCCTTGACCTTTAGAGGCGTCAGATTTTGATCAATTAACTAGAGAAGAGTAACAAGGCCAAAATTGAAGTTTCGCACTTCGTCTTTTCATCGATGTTTACATCATGCATTATAATGTAATTAATGTTCAGTCAGCTTGACAATGATCGATCATAATGTGATCCATTGAAAAAAGAAGCTTTTCTTTGGCGCTCTTTTAAACATCTTGGATCTGAAAGTTTTAATCAGAGGTGTAATGTTATCCTGATCATGAGAAAAATCCTGTTAAGGATAGTACTTCTTCAAAAATCTACCGTTGATCAGCATCATGAGCATATTGTCATCTGAGATTATAAGGCGGTATGCTCCATTCGAGTAGACTGACTCTACTACAAATGGTCCTTCCCATTTGGGCTGAAATTTTTCTTTGGTCTTATGTGTCATCACTATGGGTCTTCTAACAGTTAAGACAATGTCACTTTTTTTGAAAGTTCACTCCTTGACTTTCTTATAGAAGGCTCTGGTAATTCGAGCTTGACAGAGGTTGATTTGCTGTTGAGCTTGCAGGCGTTTATCGTCTAAAGCTTCCAGATCCTGGAGTCGCAGTCGATGCTTCTCCTTATTTGTTATCTCCGTTGTCAAGGTAACACGTAGAGATGAGATTTGGACTCTAGTGGGAGTACGGCCTCACACCCATATACCCAAGAGAACGGTGTAGCTTTTGTCGGGGTTCTCACTGTTGTGCGATAAGCCCATAAGCATTCACCTAACTTATCATCCCAGTCGCGTCAGCTTTTCGAGATGAATTTCTTGAGAAGTTTCCCAATGGTCTTGTTGAAAGCTTCTGCAAGACCATTAGCTGCTGGATAGTATGTCATTGAAAACACACTCGGGATCCTGACTTGTTGTAGAATCTCCGAAATGCTTGACTGACGAACTGAGGCCCATTATCATGGATAATCTGTCATGGCACGCCAAAGCAGTAGACCACATGATGTTTAATGAACTTGATCATGTTAGAAATCTTTACTTCCCTTAAGGGAAAAGCTTCACCCATTTGGAGAAGTAATCGGTTATGGCTAAGATAAACCGGTGTCCTTTGGATTAAGGTAGGATGATAGGACCAACCACGTCCATTCACCACATTTCGAATGGCCAGGAAGAAGTTGTAGGGCAAAGATATTCTAGTGGTTTATGAATGAAGTCACCATGGATCTGACAGGCGTGGCATCGCTTAGCGTAAGCGATGGCGTCAGGGATCATCTTTGACCAATAATATCCAAGTCTTTAGAGTCGATCTCTAAGTTTTAGACCGGGTTGGTAAGCTCCACAGATACCGTCATGAGCCTCTTTGAGTGCTTCCTGAGCCTCTTTATGTGACAAGCAGCGGAGGAGGATTCCATCATGCGATTGACGATACAGTATTCTTGTGATCGCATTGTAGTAGAATTTAGGGGCTTTCATTTTAATGGCAGCTGACTCTTTAGGGTCATCAGGCAAAATGTCGTATAGTGCATAGTCGATATACGAGAATCGCTAATCCCTGAGCTTTGAACCTGCTGAAGTCTCTAGAGTTTCTTTGACTTGAAGATTTCCTGCTGGAATCTGATCATTCTCGAGGGCGAGTTTTGGACTGTACAAGTCATGGATGTAGACGAGTACTTTCTCTGCCGCTCTGGCTGGAAGAGCCAAGGAAGCAGCGAGAGATGCCAGTGCATCTGCATACGCATTTTGCTGGCGAGGTACATGGTTGATGTAGAATTTTATGACCTCTCTGTCATGTGGATAGTTGTATTGTGATAGGGTACAAAGTCTTCATGTCTGACTTTGTACTCTCCACAAATCATGTTAATGATGATCTTTGAATCACCGTATGCTTCAAGATTTTTAACACAAATCCCATCGACGATTATCGAACAAGAGAGCATTGTATTCTACTAAATTGTTGGAATATAGCTCAGTTCATGAGAATGCATGAGGGATTACATAGTTCTGTGGGTATACAAGTACTACCCCACTCCTTCTTGATATTTCCTCGAGGACCTGTTCTTAATGCATCGTCGAAGAAGAGTTCCCACACTTGTCCTTTGAAAGATGTCTGGGTTAAGCAAACTTCAGCGATCTCATCTGGAAGATCTTCATAAAATTTTATTGCCCTTGGATCTGGATGCTCAGCCAAGAAGTCTGCCACTACCTGTCCCTTCACAGCTTTTTGTGGCAGAAATTGTATCTCATATTAGGAGAGCAACATGGCCCATTTTGCCAATTGACCATTCAGTGATGATGGCTTTGTCATAAGCAATCTTATAGGATTAACTTTTGATATGACGTATATGGTTCGGCCCACCAAGTAGTATCGCATCTTCGGGATGGTGAGTACCAATGCCAAGCATTCTTTTTCGATCGGGTAGTATCGATGTTCTACTCCGATCATAATTCTACTCAGATAGTAGATTGCTTGCTCGTGTCTCTGATCATTTTTCTGAGCTAACAAAGCTCCTAGAGAATGATCCATAGCTCGAACGTAAATCAGAAAAGGTTTTTTTGATACCGGAGCTGTAAGGACAGGTGGATGCGTGAGGTACCACTTGATTTCCTCGAACGCTTGTTTGCAAGTATCATCCCAGATGAATGAAACACCTTCTTCATTAATTTGGTGAAGAATTGGCATTGTCCTGAGAGATTTGAGATAAATATCTGGATATAGGCCAGTCGCCTTTGCAATCCTCTAAGCTCTCTAAGATTCCTTGGAGGTTGCATCTCCTAGACAACGCGGACTTTCTCTATGTCGAGGTGTATTCCTTTGGATATCACGATAAACCCGAGAAATTTACCACTGGCTATCCCCAGGAAGAATTTGGTGGGATTCATCTTCAATTAATGCGCCCGCATGATATCGAATACTATCTTCAGATCTGCTAAGTGATCGCCTTTGGCACAGCTTTTCACTGCAATATCATCTACGGAGCATTCCACTGTTTTGCGTATATGCTCGTGAAAAATTGCATTCATAGCTCTCTGGTATGTCGCCTTCGCATTCTTCAATCTAAATGGTATGACAGTATAGCAATACACCCCTAATAGTGTCCTAAAAGATGTATGCTTCTCATCGTTAGGGTACATCTTAATTTGATTATATCCTGAGAATCCATCCATGAAAGATATCCGTTCGAACCCCCATGTGTTGTCGATCTGACATCCGTGATTGGAAGGGGGAACTCATCTTTAGGACACGCCTCATTTAGATCACGCCTCACGATATTTTACTTTTGTATACTCATACATGTTTTCTTTATATATATGTATGCTTCAACTTTCAATAATATTAAATTCAATTGGTATTTTCTTTTTATACATATATATGTTTTGATAGTACTTGATTTAAAAATCATTACATGTTTAAAGCACAAATTATGTTTATACTAAGCTTGACTAATTTTTAAATATTAATTAGTATCTTTATGAGCTTATGCATTATTTTCCATTGGTATTTAAATTGATATCAAAATATACTTCATATTTTACCTTTTAATTGGTATCAAAAGTTTACAATGTTTCAATTTCAATTGATATCAAAAATTCGTATTAAAATCTACTATTGGTATCTTAAAATTTTTTTTATTTACAAATGGTATCTCAAAATTTGTTTAGTTGACTTAAGAGAATTCAAAATTTGTTTTAAGTGATTTCAAGATTTCTTGATATGTATTGCCTATATGCAAGGGGAGCTTAACATCTCTTCTATCTATAGATTCATGTTGAGTGTATCCTATTTTGAGGAGCTTGACATCTCTTCCTTATGTAGTACACGTGTGTAAGGGGAGCTTAACATCTCCACTTATGCATTGTATATTATGCTTTATGTGAGTAGGGTCTTGCCATTCCTTCTTCATGTAATGCATGTATGCAGGGGAGCTAACTTCACGTCTCTCTCTTCATGAATGTATATCGCATATACATCTCTATTGTTTCATTTGTTCTCACCCCTTGTTGATGATTTGATAAAAAGGGGGAGAAAAATTTGATGAGTTTATATATGCATGTTAGTTTCATTCCCTTGTTTTATACAAAAAAGGGGGAGAATGTTTTTTGAGAGTTTATGCATATATGTTTTGCTTAATGATTTAAAAAAAAGGGGGAGAGGTATTTGAGCTTTATGCATGTTTATCTCCTTACTTATGCATATATGTTTGTTTAGTTTATGCACTTTATTGAATATCTATTAGTTTATTGCTATGCATGATTTAATGGGGAGCTTCTATGAAGCTTAACTTTAATCCATGCATATATAATTCCATGAGTTTTGTCATCATTTAAAAGGGGGAGATTGTTGGCCCAAAGGTCCATCGTTCAAGTTTTGATGATGATTAACTCATGTAGTTATAGTACTAATGATCTTGTGTTTATTTAGTCTCAGATATTTGATCAAGATCTTAGTAGGTGTTTAATTTCAACAAAAGATTTGAAATCAAGTTTTAGAGCTAGTACGTTGTTGATTCAAAAGCTCGCGTATCAAGATCGCATCAAGTACTCAAGAGTCTAACTCACTGGATCAAGGTTTGGACCAAATCAAGAAAGAGAAAAAGAATTTCATGAGAAGATTTTCAGAAGACTTGTGTCGAATTTTATAAGTGTCAAGATTTTTTTTTTAAATAAAATGTAAAGGATAGATTAGCTATAGAATCTCAAGCTTATACACACACACACAAAAGTTTAGTTTTCAAAAATACGATTTTGTTTAAGCTTAAATTCTATGCCTCAAAATAGTTCACATGTTTGTAATATGTGATGATTTTTTATCACACATATTTGTACTTCAAAGTATTTTAATGAACTTATTTTTGTGGATTTTACAGAGATTTTATGATATTTAAGATGTATTTTAAAAAGTTGTTAAAACTGTTTTTGGGCTGCTTGCGGTCGACCAACCGGTCGACCGAAGGTTGAGCCGGTCGACCGACGTGCACAAGATGTGCACAAGCTCCTGTGATTTGAGCTCGGTCGACTGACCGGTCGACCGCCATAGAGATTGGCCGACCAATCGGTCGACCGACTGAGTTTACAGAGCTCTCAGGTTTTCTCGGTCGACCGGGCGGCCGACCGTTCTGCTGATCTGCTCGACATTCCTTTAGTTTTCTAGTCATAACTTTTGATTCTTATATTCAATTAATATGATTTAAATTTCATTTTAAAGATACATTTTAGGACTAGGTTTCATATTCAATAATCATTTTCTGATTTAAATGTTAAGAATGTCAAATATTGGGTTAAAGTCTGTTCTTGTTCTAAAAATAGTTTACAGTTTCTGATTTAATATATTTTAATATTTTATTGATAACTTTCAATTCTGACATGATATTGATTTGCTTTAAGTTGCATTAGGAATAAGACTTCAATATCTATAACTTCATCCTATATACTTATTTTCAAATTCGAACGTTTTAGACCTCAAAACTGTACTCAAAATTGACCCATTGGACAGAGGTCGGTCGACCACCCATGTCCAATGGTCAGAAATTTGACCGTTGCCCGGTCGACCGACAGGCCATTCTGGCCAGTTTTTGAACCATAACGGTTAGTTTTTCTTGGCCTATAAATATGGGGTCTTTGGGTGAGTTTTTAATAAGATTTTTGAAGAGTTTTCAAGCTAGTTTTTCCCATCTATTTCAGAAGTTTTCTCCATTTGTTTTAAAGTCAATATTTCCATATCATAAGGAGAGTTTTTCAAGAGGGTTTTCAAAAGAGATTTCTTGAGTTTTTCCTCCACCATTCTATCTTATTTTCTCACACATACTTGAGCTATCCATTGCTATATCAATCCTATAGGAGAGTTGTTGTGAGAGTGTTTGTAGGTAATCAAAGTGTTGAGATCACCAAGGTATTCATTCTTGTATTTGAGGAGGCGGACTTGCGGGTTCGCGTTGTTTTGAGTTCTTATAGGAGATCGGTGTAGAGGTGTCTTTAGCAAGCTAGTGTGCTTGTGTGTTTTGTTCTTGCGGGAACAAAAGAGGGACTAGTGAGTCCAAAGGAGTTCTAGTGTGAACTCACTCGTAGGTGTTACGGCACCGAGTGATCCGGTGGGATCGATTTTAGTGGAAATCCTTCATAGTGTTGAAGGCGGGGACGTAGAGCAAGGGTGCTCGAGCCTCAAAATAAATCTCCTGTGTTTGTGTTTGCTCTCTCTATCTCTCACTTGTGTTTATATCTTGCATGCATATATTGCCTTTATCTTTATATGCTTGATATATCTTGTGCCTCATTGTTATATGCTTGGGATTGTTTGCTCACACTTGTATTCAACTAAGAGAGCCATAGTGGCACCTTAACTCTTATCCAGAGGAATCTTGAGGAGATAGTCAAGAGCCCTTCATCAGGAATTCGGCTATACTCTTGTATACTTGTATGTGTTTAGCTTAAGAATTATTAGTTTGCATAAATAGTTTTATTTTCGTATTAATTCACATTAGATTAGCTAGTCACCTATTCACCCCCTCTCTAGGTGATTTCAACTTTATCCTCTATGGGTGGTTCGCGTTGTTCAAAATGAATATCCCAGTGAGTATTATGTGTTTGATTCATGGATCTGTATCTGACTGGATCATTTCATCATCTCCATCTTTCGGGTGGCTTGTTGAAACCACGTTTACCAAAAGTTCTTTGAAGATGGTACCAACACTGACATCTGACTCCCACGATGACATGCCTGACGAGTTATTATGGTGTAATGACCCTTCAAGCTCAGAGGCTGACAGGATTGGAGTTGACACATAGCCCAACCCCCTGCGAGTTCGATGATAATAATCAGGGGCTTTTCCCTTAGAAATGAAGGATTGAAGCAGTGTTCTCCTTCCTTTGTCGAAGTTCAAGCCAGGACCACTTGTTAGGTCCTACCCCATGTTCTCCATCATTCTGAGTACATTTGACTCATATGGAGAGAACTGATGAAGTTCAGTCTCACTTTTTGAGTCTTCACAAGTCATTGGTTTGGACTTGACTCTTCCGAAGAGGATCGGTTTCTGACCTTTGCGTCTTGCTGGGACCTCGAAGAAAGACCCTTGCGCATCACTGATACTTTGATATGCTATGAGATATGATCTCACTGGTGCATGTAATGATGTCAGGGCATCTATCGCTGACCAGGGGTCATCATCTACATCGGTACTAGTATCACGGAATTAGAAGCAAACACAGAAAAGTAAGCTAAATCTAACTCTTCATTAATATACCACTCGCCTACATCATTAATGGTGTTATTGACATCGAGCTTATTAACGCTCATTATAAGTGGATTCAGCTTCCAAAGATATTCTTCTTCTGCATCTGCCTTGACATTAACATTGTTACTAGAGTCTAGTCCCTCGGCTGGGGATTCTCGTCTGTCTCTAGAGAATCCTGGTACAGGAGAAAGTCTGTGAAGTACTTCTCAACCCCCTTGAACGGATGCCATTCGGCGATCAACGTTCGGACTTTTCCATCTCTATCAACATCATGACTTGATAGAGAGTAGAGGGGACGATGGAGTTGCGATGAATCCATGGTCATCCCAGCAACAAATTATATGAGGTGTCAGTGTCGATAACATAGCATGTTCCCTCAAATCTTAGGTACCCTATATGACATTTGAGTTTAATCTTTCACATTGGGTGTTTAACATTGGCATTGAAACTGTAAATGGTAGTTTGAGTGATGCTCAATCGGTGAGTGGAGATTCCAAGTGATGCATGACCCACGAAGGCATGATGCTCAACACGGACCCTGTATCCACCTAAATGCGGCTCACTTCAAATGATTCAATATTCCCTGTGAAGTACAGGGGCCAATCTATTTCCCCTAACCTGCATGTCATCTGGAGTGAAGGTTATGCAAGGGGCATGTTGAAAGGCTTGGAGGCAATCTTCTTCATCTTCCTCTGGTTCAGCCAGAATACGGACCATGAAAGCCTCAGCATGGTCTAAAGCTTCTCTCAGAGCTTCCCTTAATGACTTGATAGTCTCAGGAGCTCATAAAAGATGATCCTGGTTGAGATATTAGCCAGTTGAGCTAAGACATCAAAGCGGTAAGGTGCTGAAAATCTTTTCGCTTTGTTCTTCGAAGGGGCCTTGGCATATCGAAGCTCCTTTTATTTCGCCATGGGTTACTTTGTGGATTGTTTGGTTGACTCTGGGGTAGGTTTAGGCTAATTTGCCACCATTTCTTCATATTTCTTCAAGTATGACTGACCAAAGCGGGTCCCTGCTACGAGCGGTGCATTCGGTTCTGCAGCAAGGACGATTGTCTCCTCCTCCGAATCAGTTATTGAGGGGATATCGGTTTCTACTTCCCGAGAGGAAACACACACTATATTGCAAGGCGAAGTTTTTGCTTTGCCCCTGGATTTCCTGTTGATAACAGTAGTCCATTGTTGACCTTCTACAAGGTCAGGATGAACCCACATGATTTCTCTCTAAGGAGTAGAAATAAGTATGAGAATTTTCTCCCGCTGGTGGTGGGGATCTGTATTGAGCACCCTTAGTTCACCTTTCGGGATGGGAACTACTTCGGCTGGCGTTGGAGGTTGGACCCTGAACTGAAGAAATGACATCATATTTGCTGTCACTTTCTCCTGCTCCGAGCGAAGCTTGAGCACCTCCTCATCAATCAAAACTTGGAGAATGTCTTTGAAGACGTAACAGCTCTTGGTAGAGTGCCCTAGTATGCTATGGTACAAGAAATAATTGGGGTTGTCGGTCTTGCCAACCTCCTCAGGACGTCTATCTTCAGAAAATTTTAGTTTGTTGCTCTTATTGAGTAACTTGAACAATGAATCTACATGTTCATCCTTGAAAGAGTACTGCTTGTTGGTGCGTGACTGTGTTGAAGAGCTACCCCCTCTAACCAGTTGGGGCTTAGAGGGAGACTGTCTCTGTAGCCAGTGTGTCCTTCCTTTTGGCTTGTAAAGTGCCTCTGGCATGTGCCTCATCGACTTTTCAGGTCTGGGCTTATTTTCTTCTGCCTTAACCCTGACAACAATCGCTTCTGCCTGTTCACCTTGCTTGATCAACTGCTTCTAGCTACAGCTTTCAGCTACTCCTATCTGAGCTTGTAGTGAGGTTTGCAAATTGTGACGGTATGTTTCCATCAGGGTGGCCTGGGTCATACCACTGGGACATCAGAGTGTCATATTCTGAAATCTCTCCACAAATGCTTTAACTGACTCTCCTTTTTGTTGCCTCATCGCCAAAAGAGTTGGCATTGTAATTTCTGAGCATCTTCAAAGAAGCATGTAAGGAAAAGCTTCTCCAGATCACCCTAGTTCTTGATGGAGCCTTCTGAGAGCTTCATGAACCATTCAAAATCGATCCCCTTCAGGGCGTCGATGAATAAACGTGCTAGGATGGCATCATTTGATACTACATTCCATATCTGAGACTTGAAGTAGTATATGTGCTGGTTTGGTTACCCCTTGCCATCAAAATCCTGCAGGGTTAGAGCTTTGAACTTAGGAGGGTACGAGACAAGATCCCACTCAGCCGGGTATGGTTAGACCACTCATGTTTTTTGTAGGCCTTTCCGACTGGAGAGGCTTCAAGACATTATTCCAGTCTACTCATCCTTTTGGAATGAGTGCTCCCATTTTCTGAATTACCTCCTTCTTTGGATGGAGGCTTGGACAATTCAGAGTTGGAATGTTCCTCCTCCTTAGTATGTGTAGAAGACGAGCTTTCACTTTCCTTTCATTGCCTTTGGACTTCTTGGAAGGAGTCTTAGCCTTAGGCTTCTTCTTTTTGTCCTCAAGTAATTGCGAAAGCATCTGCTTGAGGCTGTTGATAGATTCTTATTGAGCATGAATCATATTGAGTTGCTCTATCTAGGCCTGGGCTTGCTGCTCAAAGCGTCTGGCCATTTCTTCAGGAGTGCTTGTCATATATGCGAAGGCTTCTTTCTCTACAAAAAAGTTCGAGGTCTGTGATTCTACGATGGCAGAGTGTGACTCGCTTACTTCGATGTCGCGGGCTAGGGCACTATAGTCCACTGGGACTACAGGCCAGTTGAGTGCAAGTATGCTTCTAGCTCGGTATCGACTCATCAGAGCTGACTATTGGCTGCTTTCCCTTAGTCTTGCTTGGCGTAGTGCTTGGACTTACAAAATTTGCAGTAACTTCAGGGTACTCTATATCAGAAAAAGTTCTCCTTGTACGAGAACAATGCCTTTTGGCTGAGCGAGAGACCTACGTAGATGATAACCATTTGAAAACTGACTATTTGCAGTGGTATTCAGAAAGCACCGTTGTGATGAGCCATTCACAACAGCATAGTGGAGTAATTTGATGAACACTCCTCTTCTTTGTCAAGTAATCCCTTAGATCCATCGGAGGGGATCAAAGAGACCAGCCTCGAGTCCTTGAGGATGAGGACTTTTCGACTCCCTTCTGACCCTAGCCATCGAAGAGTGAATGTTAACCTTGTGTCGCAACTCCGAGACACAAGTCTCAGGGCGCAGGGTTTAGAGACGCGGAGTTCATGTTCTGTAGAATAGACGCGGCTCTCGCATTTTGGCTTTGAGACACAGGCCTCGTGCCTCTGCTGATAATAGACGTGGAGCTCGCGTTACTAATTGTTACATTTGCCTAGCGACACTGGAGAGACGCGGACTTCATGAGTCCCTCGTTCCGTAGTAGAGACGCGGGTGTCGTGTCTCTGACAAGAGACGTGGACCTCGCATTGCTGATCATCGCATCTTTGAGGTAGCATCTCAGAAACGCGAGATTCTCTAGCTCTGTGTTTTGGTATCCAGACGCAAACTTCATGCATCTGATGCAGTTCAGAAGGGACATGAGCTTGAACTTTGCGTCCTATATCTGTTGTACAAATGGCTTTTCTAGCTTTTGCATCTATTATCGACGTGTGATTAGTCGCTAAAGTTGCATATTAAATATCATATTTTCATACTTATTTTAGAATAAAAGCCTGCATTGTCCTAATTAAATGCTAATTTTATTTGCAGGCCCATTCTTCAAGGAGATGAAGAGAAATGAGCCCAAAGCCCACCAAAATTCTGAATTAAATCAGAATTAATTCACACACACTGAATCAGGGAAAAATCAAGAGGTTGAAAACTGGTTGAGAAGAATCCTCTCAGAATCGATCGGTTAAAGCAAAGATCAAGCAAGTTTGATTCAGATTCTGACTGGATACATTTTAGTATTCGAATCATAACTTTTGCTACAGAATCTCAATTCTGATGATTCAAGATGATCCAGAAAGCAGACTGACAGAGCTACAACTCTTATGTTGATCATTATTTTTAATTCTGTCATTTGATAAGTGATATTCAGTAATCAACAGGCCAACAAACTACAGATCAGAACTGAATATCCACCTCAAATCAAGTTTGAAGATAAGGGGAGTTCAAAAACTGCCAGATTTACTTATCTTCATACTCCTCTACCCTCTCTATTTTCTCCTATAAATACCTGCACTCAAAGGCAAAAGGGACGACCATGCAGATTAGGATTTAGCCTAGTTTTTCATTTCTTAGTTTAGGTTTTTGTTTTTCTTTTTCATGTAATTTAGTTTTCATTTATGTAATTCTGAGGAGATCAACTTTCATCGAAGAATAAGACTGAAGCTTGAGCTAAAAGTGACAATTGGGTGTAAGGTTTTATTTCTTTTCTTCGATTGTTATGAAATCAAATCAATGCTATTTCCTTGTATGTTCTTTTTAGTTCTCTTCTTCTTTTCTATTTTACCTTTCTTTTTGGTACAACTGTCTTCCAAGTGAGTCTAAAAGCATCGAAAGAGCCTTGCCTTTGCGAGTGCCACTGATAGCTCATGACGATGGAATTGTGAGTCTCTCTGTATCATTTCATGCTTGCGTATCTTGATGATGTAATGTGGAAGAGACCAACACTCGACTCTTATGGGCTATGCGCTAATTGCCTCCAATTCAAGGTAACATTGAAGCTAAGAATTCAAGGTAAGCTTTTGGTGAAAAGAAGGTAAATATTTATTTTCTTTTCTTTTTCATTTCTGTAAATTAAATCACCACATCTTCCAACTCTTTCTTCTCCACTCACTCCATTTGTACATAGTCGCTTTTATTGTTTTCTGAATTTTCCACCTTCTTCATCTTCCATTTTCTTCTAACTTTAATATAACTTTCTTTTTCATTTTCATAACTAAAAACAGAGAAGAACCTTCGTTTTATTTTCTTAAAAGATTTCAATAAAGAACTGTAACGCTTCTATCGCAAACCCTCCTTGTGGATCACGACCCGCATAGCCACTTGCTATAGCGGAAGAATTGAGCACTTGCACATTCTCTTTTTAAGTTCTATAATCTCATATTTTTTGTGCAGGTTTAGCCTCAATCAAATTTTGGCGTCGTTGCCGGGGACGGTAAAACGGTTTTATTGAAATCTGAATTTTTATTGCAAATTTTTGAGAACTAAACGAATTTCCTTCTCTGTTGCAGGTTATAGGTTGAAGAAAATAGGAACTTTGCATTGCAGTGACATATAAGTGGACCTCGGCCTCTGCTCTCGAAAGCAGAGACCAGGATCCCTCCAAATTGCCGCAAAATCCTGGCTTTTGCCGCAAATTTGCGGCAATAAGGAGTGCACTACTGATCATTTTTCTGCAGGGTCTCTGATTCTGCAAAATACTTCTGCTGCATTACTTAATTCCCTGTAATATTCACCCTATACCTGCTTAATAAAGTCAACAGTGAAAAATTGGTTGTAATCGTTAAAAGTTGATTAGACATTTGCATTTCTAGGCACGTGTCTTTTCAATTCATTTACTTTTACTGTTGAAGAGTGCTGGAGGCAAGGTACGTTTTGCATTGCATGTAGACTAGGAATCAACTCTTGCTTGATTTCATGCTTTGAGTGTATCCTAGTTATATTTCTTGTACACTTGCACAAATCAATTCTAAGGGCACTAACCCATAACAAGATAAGGTGGGGATTTAATCACCCTTCCTTAGCCTAAAAATCAGATTCTAAGCACTCACTAACCCAAGCCTAACTAAAATTGAGTAGACGTTGGCCCTAGGGACATCTCGGACTCAATTAGGAGATTATCCTAAGGGGGAAAAATGTTGGAATCTAACTCCTGCAAAATCAGTGTCTAGGAAGGGATTGAGGGCCGAAAGCCCGAAGGTTGGTGGTTATTTAATTAAGGAACGTCTTTGACGGAAAACCTCCCACCAACCTTGCCCTGACCTGGCTGATTAGCTTGTGGTTAAAGTCTACATTAGACCTCCCGTGGACAGTCTAACCAGTTAGGAGTCGTCTAGGTCCTAAGTCTACCCTAACCTAGGCTAGAATTTTTTTCTTTTTGTTTGTTTATTTGTTTGTTTTTCTTTGTTTGTATTCTATTATGTGATATGGACTATAATAATAATTTTTTCAACTATAATAATAATCCATATTACACATCAAACTCTTTTTTCGGATATTACCAACCCGGCATATCATGACTTTAACCAACCTAGTGTGCCAGATTGGTCTTATCCGAATCAATATGACCCATACCCCCCATCTAATAACTATAATTTCCATAATGATTTCAACTCTTCACCGAGTCAGTGGGGATTCACCTCCCCCGAGCATAATTTCCAATCACCTTGCCCTCCTTCTCCACCCAGTCCACATTATGTTCAAGATTCATACTCAGTTCCACCCGTCCAAAATAGGAAACTATCAATTATGGAACGGAGTATGCGTGAGTCCAAATACAAATCCCAAAATCTGATGGACTCACAATTTCAATACCACTTCCAAGACAACTCTTCATCTTTTCATCAAAACAATGAACCCATCAATTATGAAAAGATGCTAGAAGCCATGACTCATGCTCAAAATGCTAGAAATCGTGACATAGATATGATGGTCGAATCTCTACGTTCCCACCGTCCTAATGTCACTTACCATTCTGTTAGAGCCAACAGTCATGTTGTTTTGGAAATCAAGATTCTATTTCAGAACAACCATTTGAACTTACCCAAACTCCAAATTTTGAAAAAGATATTGATAGTTTGGCTAGTTTTCCTTTCCTGAAATAGAACTTGAAAATGATTATGATCCTGAACTCCAACTTAGTGATTCAATTCCATTTCCTGATTCGATTATGACTCCGGTATCTTCACCTGATTTTGATCTTTTCCCCGAGTCAACATTGGATCCTGTACCAATCCATAATGAAATTGAATCACCCATCTGTGAGGATCATATTGAACTTGACCAATTATACACTCTTGAAGATCCTATTGACAAATTGGCAAGTTCTCAATTTTTTGATATTGAAGTCAATGAGATATGTGACCTAGATTCTCACATATGTGATCCAGTTCAACTTTTTGAATCAATATTGACTCTTGTTTTATTACCAAACTTGAATAATATTCTAGAGTCAGTTTTGATTCCCCACCTATCATTCCTGAACTGGAATCACCCATATTAGGTCACATCCCATTGTTGGAAAATACATGTGGACTGGAGTTTCAATTTCTTGACTTGGACCCAATTTCTGAACCTATTTCGACTCCTGAACCTTTACTTGACTTAAGTCACCTTCCCGAGTCGGTATTAGTTCCTGTCCTTCCTGAGTCCAAGTCAACAGTTCTATCATTTCATACTCCATTCTGGGACGAGGTGGTTGACAAATTTGACTCCGAAATTAGTTATGGAATATGGAAATTAGATGGGGTCAAATATTTAATAAAAATCCTTAATGGATTTATCTTTTTAGTGGGTCATATTAAAGATAGTGCTGGTGGGTTCCTCCGAGACCCAAGAAAAGTTGATTGGGCCGCGTTTCGTGGACCAATCAGACCACCACCGGAACCACCACCTTAAGGTAACACTTTCCTTCCCTGTCGTCTTTTTCATGTATCTATGCATTAATTCATACATTGAGGACAATGCATGAGATAGGTGTGGGGGAGAGTCTAACATAACTTTTCTTTTTCTTTAAAAAAAAAAAATAATAAAAAAAAATTGACATTTTTCTTTACTTTTTAAAAAAAAAACTTTTTGAAAAATAGAAACAATATTTTGACTTATTTTTGTAAGAAATTAAGTTAATTTTAAGGAATAGGAAAATCCAACTTAGGATTTCTTATACTTGGTCAAAATAAGATAATTTGTTTGATTTTTAGGGTTAGGAAGATAATTTGTCAAAGTAATTTAGTCTTGATCTTTACCTTGATGAAATATGCATACTTCATACACTTACACACTTAGGGTTCAAAAACAAAGATTCTTATGCCTTATAAAATATATATATATATATATATATATATATATATATATATATATATATATATATATATATATAAATAAGTCTAATTATTGATTAGCTAGGTGCTTTGGCCTAAGCAAGCCTTAGTATTTATGCGAAAGATAATTAGATCAGTTTGGAAAAAAAAATGAATAAGTCTAATTATTGATTAGCTAGGTGCTTTGGCCTAAGCAAGCCTTAGTATTTATGCGAAAGATAATTAGATCAGTTTGAAAAAAAAAAATGAATAAGTCTAATTATTGATTAGCTAGGTGCTTTGGCCTAAGAAAGCCTTAGTATTTATGCGAAAGATGATTAGATAAGTTTGAAATATATATATATATAAAAATCCTCTGATTAAGCTGGGTGTCTGTGCCTAATAAAGCATGAGTATTCACGCCTAAAAGAGGTTCATATAATAAAATCCTTAGTTTTGTGGCCTTGTCTGCTCGAGTCCTTAAGTCCTAGGGGTGTCTTCTCACCTGGTGCCCTAAGACCGTTTGGTTTGGGAGTCATCGATTAGAGGCTCGTTACATGGGCAGATTAGAAAGCCTAATAGAACTAAGGAATAATACCACAAAAATATATATATATGTATATAAATAAATAAGGCATAAGAGTTAGAGTTAATGAACCCTTAGTCAAAATTTTCACAGTCACAAGTGCATATGACTTAGGGTAAAGTAATAGACTAGATGAGAAATACAATTTGACTCCTTACTTTAATTTGATAACAAATTTTTGAATAGAGACTAAGTTTAGGAATGAAAAATTAAGTTTTCCTATAACTTATAGATTGCTTAGATCTTAC
Source organism: Agave tequilana (assembly GCA_038442645.1). NCBI lineage: Eukaryota > Viridiplantae > Streptophyta > Magnoliopsida > Asparagales > Asparagaceae > Agave > Agave tequilana. The sequence goes on along the minus strand of JAVJIF010019097.1, from coordinate 2,727 downwards.
AATTATATGCCAAATATTTTTCTCTTTCAAAATGCTTTTCGAAAATACTAACTCTTTGTTTCCCTTTCTTTATGGATTTTGTGGGTGTAATCCGCTGAAAACCCTCACGAGACAAAACTCGTCCTCTAGGGGAAACCTAGAGGTTTAACGGCTTGTTGCACATGCTCAGTGCAATCGCGCGACCTGCGAAAGTGGTATAATAATCCTTAGTATAGTTTAGTTGTTTTGCTCGAGGACGAGCAAAAGATAGGTATGGGGGTGTGATTAGTCGCTAAAGTTGCATATTAAATATCATATTTCCATACTTATTTTAGAATAAAAGCCTGCATTGTCCTAATTAAATGCTAATTTTATTTGCAGGCCCATTCTTCAAGGAGATGAAGAGAAATGAGCCCAAAGCCCACCAAAATTCTGAATTAAATCAGAATTAATTCACACACACTGAATCAGGGAAAAATCAAGAGGTTGAAAACTGGTTGAGAAGAATCCTCTCAGAATCGATCGGTTAAAGCAAAGATCAAGCAAGTTTGATTCAGATTCTGACTGGATACATTTTAGTATTCGAATCATAACTTTTGCTACAGAATCTTAATTCTGATGATTCAAGATGATCCAGAAAGCAGACTGACAGAGCTACAACTCTTATGTTGATCATTATTTTTAATTCTGTCATTTGATAAGTGATATTCAGTAATCAACAGACCAACAAACTACAGATCAGAACTGAATATCCACCTCAAATCAAGTTTGAAGATAAGGGGAGTTCAAAAACTGTCAGATTTACTTATCTTCATACTCCTCTAGCCTCTCTATTTTCTCCTATAAATACCTGCACTCAAAGGCAAAAGGGACGACCATGCAGATTAGGATTTAGCCTAGTTTTTCATTTCTTAGTTTAGGTTTTTGTTTTTCTTTTTCATGTAATTTAGTTTTCATTTATGTAATTCTGAGGAGATCAACTTTCATCGAAGAATAAGACTGAAGCTTGAGCTAAAAGTGACAATTGGTGTAAGGTTTTATTTCTTTTCTTCGATTGTTATGAAATCAAATCAATGCTATTTCCTTGTATGTTCTTTTTAGTTCTCTTCTTCTTTTCTATTTTACCTTTCTTTTTGGTACAACTGTCTTCCAAGTGAGTCTAAAAGCATCGAAAGAGCCTTGCCTTTGCGAGTGCCACCGATAGCTCATGACGATGGAATTGTGAGTCTCTCTGTATCATTTCATGCTTGCGTATCTTGATGATGTAATGTGGAAGAGACCAACACTCGACTCTTATGGGCTATGCGCTAATTGCCTCCAATTCAAGGTAACATTGAAGCTAAGAATTCAAGGTAAGCTTTTGGTGAAAAGAAGGTAAATATTTATTTTCTTTTCTTTTTCATTTCTGTAAATTAAATCACCACATCTTCCAACTCTTTCTTCTCCACTCACTCCATTTGTACATAGTCGCTTTTATTGTTTTCTGAATTTTCCACCTTCTTCATCTTCCATTTTCTTCTAACTTTAATATAACTTTCTTTTTCATTTTCATAACTAAAAACGAGAAGAACCTTCGTTTTATTTTCTTAAAAGATTTCAATAAAGAACTGTAACGCTTCCATCGCAAACCCTCCTTGTGGATCACGACCCGCATAGCCACTTGCTATAGCGGAAGAATTGAGCACTTGCACATTCTCTTTTTAAGTTCTATAATCTCGTATTTTTTGTGCAGGTTTAGCCTCAATCAACGTGCACGTTGCCTTTATTAATGTTCAGCATTCTGGTTATGCTTCATGGGTTGTTGGGAACCCCTGATAACCTGGAGCTGAGGATTATTGAGAGTAGGGGCATGGCAAGATTTTGCCTTCGACGATGTCGGCCTCACGGGTCTCGTGGGAGACGTTAACGCGGACCACGCGCCGCGACACAGCCAGAAATGGCGTTGTTTGCGTAGGCCATTTTTGGGGAAGTCTCCGAAGGGACTTGAGAGCGAATCTCCAAGGAGACCCTGTTGTATTGTCGTGTCACCCTGGGGCTCTTTGAGACAGAAGAGTTAAACTCTTCAAACTTTGCCTAGTCAAATTCCATAAAGAGTGACTCGACTGTTTTTCCCATGAAACTAATGTCACCTTACGCCACCGCTTGCTCATTAGTAGAGAAAGTAGTCTCCAGCAGAGTCGCCATCTCTTGTACAGGGAGAAAGTTAAAAGTGTATTGCAAAATTTTTTTGAATCAATAAAAAATTACATCCACTCAAAATCCAACTACAAGAGTGAGAAGACACTCAAGCTCAGGTCTTCTCTTTGTTTAAGGCTGGGTTCTTTGCATATCGATGGAAAGTGAATCTTGTTTTCTGTTGAACAGGTGAACGTCAAGCTCTTTTGAAAATCTTCTCCTTGGATCACAGATGGAGTAGCACAACTCCTATCCAATGAAATCTCAAAGAGACTTAGGTGAAAATTTGAATTCAGCAAGTTGGTAGAAGAGTTTAACTCTTTATCAGTATTCCTCAGCTGAAAATTCTGACCCCTCTTTCATAGCAGCTTTAACAACTTATGGGATTTCAAGGGTAAAACTGTCCCCTAAAAACCCTCCATAATGGGGGTTAACTCCCCTTATTACGTGGACAGTACTTGACCCAGTAATGGGGGTAGTTATAACTGAGACGCAGGGCTCATTTGTAGTTGAAATGTGGGCTTAAACTCTGTGTTTAGCCATTGAGATGATGTTGGATGCAGGCCTTGATCC